>CAKAOH010042493.1:0-12840 GCA_916701665.1 Sebastiscus tertius
TTTTGGATGTTGTATCTAAACCCAGAATCATTTTGTCTCGGTTTCATTTTGCATTATGTCAATTCGGTTCCTCATGAGGCACATTTCCATCTATATATGTGTGCGATGTAAACTGATCTATTAGGTCTGTCTTTTTGTGTCATGGAAAAGTTTGCCGACCACTAGGCTCTATGTTACTACCGTCCACACCCACGTCACCGCCACGATGCCAGAGAGCAGCATCCACATCAATGAAGAGGTGACGCGCGCTGCAGCGACGCGCGCTCCGGCCGCGCTACCGCACACAGCACATCAGGTGGTGAAATGTAGCCCAACTTCACGCGGCCATTCAGGCTCTCTGCTATATACGCTAAACATGGGTCGAGGATGGCGAGAAAACGGATGCCGATGATATCAACCCACCGAGACAGACTACTATAGACCAGATCCGCGGCAGCAGCAGCAGCAGCGATGAGCTCCTCCTTTCCAAAATCTGAATCCACGACCTCCTTACTAAAATCCTCCTCTTCTGCGGCTGCGAGGAGACCGACACTCCCTGAACGCACCGCGGAGAGCCGGAGGAGTCAGCATCAGCACCAGCATCAACATCAGCACCAGCATCAGCACCAGCATCACCACCGTCCCAACGCTCCACTCCAGAGCAGCAGCAGCAAAACAGAGGAGTCCTTCTGGTCTGCCGAGTGCGACATCAGCGCCCGGAGACCCCTGTGCCATCCCTCCATCATCGGCAGCAGCCAGGACAGCAGCAGTAATAATGCAGCCAGTCGGGGCAAGTGCAAGACGCATGCCCCCCACAGCCAAGTTCCCGACCCGCCGGAGCCAAACGGTGTGAGGGAGCGCTGCAGGTCATCCAAGCCCACACACCGGCACCACCACCGCAGGAAGCATGCAGCCCGGGAGGACCGGCCACCACCACCACCTGATGCTCCTGCAGCATCAGCATCATCACCTGCAGCATCAGGACCACCTGAACCAGAGCTTCCCCGTCGATGCCACACAGCGCACCCCCGCCCAGTCCCCTGCAGGGTGCCCTCTCTGTCGGACAGCAACGACGACAGGGCTCCTCTCTATGAGCATGTGAGGGACCATAAAGGGGTCGGTGGGGTCAGCAGTCCATCCCCGTCCTCCTGCTCCCTGGTCCCGCTGTCCAGCAGGTCCTCTCGCCGCTCCAGGAGGTCCAGCGCGGCTTCTTCTGCATCAGACATCAATTTACGCACTATCCTCAATTCACTGTTTGGGCAGGTAAGGGCCCTGAAATACATGCAGGGACATTAATGGATCAGTCAGGTGCTTTATTTTTATTTTTATCTAAATTATAAATCACCTCCACAATTTCTCAGTAAATTCATGTGAAGAGTTTTAGTGTGAAGTGCAGGGATGCTCCTGGACATTTTTGGGGCCCCGACAAGCTGTGAGAGTGACACCCCAAACCCAAATCCTAATTTATGTAAAACTTAATTGGTAAAGTCTATTCTAAAATGCTTTAAATTCACGCAGAACGCTTTGTTATTCTACAAAAGTGCACCTAGATGTGAAGCGGCTAAGTGTGGCTTCTGGCAATACGCTGACGTCCTGTTTACAATCAATATACGCTAATGTGCTCTGTGATGCAGTTCTGCAAACACTGTCATTACTGGTCAGACTGAGCAGGGAAAAGCTTCTTCTACAACATCCATTTCTTATGTAATTTGTAAATACTGCACCACCTCCTACAGACCCTCTCAATCAGGCAGACCTCTCCTATTGAAGTGGATGTGCTGCTGGGGCAGGTGAAATGTGCCAGTATGGAAAGGAGAAGGTGGAAATCTCTGATGTGCTAATGTGTATTTGGTCAAAGACAAAGATATTCGTCGTTGTGTTTGAAGGAAATCACTTTGATGTTCTTGTCGGTTCTATTTTGAGCCTTAAATCTATTCGCACAGAAGAAAAGAGCTCAGCTTAATATGCTTGGATCCTCAATCAGTGGTGTGATTTTGCATAATAAGTCTGTTAAAGCAACCAGTTTTAGTTTTATATTTGCAAATCACAAAGCTCCACCTCGCTGCTTTAAAACTCCTGATGTGTTGTTTATTGAGGGCATTTTCCCAGGCTCTTCCTCAGAAGTCAGTGTCTTCTTCTTGCCATGTAGGGTGTTGGATTTTAATCTGATCGTGAATCAGGATGTGATTCAAAATCAGGAAGCTCTCCACTGTAAGATAGACTCAGTACGGGAACATGGGTATCGTCCATTGTGGCTTTGTGTGGAGAGAGATCTTCTGGTACTTATAGTATGAAAAGCCTATTCTACAAATAACCTGTGAGTCAGTCTGCAAGCAGCTCTGTGAAAACATTAGTGTGACCTCAAAAAGGTCTTTGATGAGACTGCTGGATGGAGAACATGGAGGATTGAACCTGCCGAAATCAAAAATAAATTAATAAATAAATAAATGACCCTATAAATATCTAAATATGTCATTACATGTGACAAAAATAATATTAAAAATACATGTAGCCATTAATTAATTTATAATATGTTACATAAATTGATATTTCTGTTTTAATTTGCCTCTTTATTTATTTATCTTTGTATTCTTTTGTACCTTTATACCCTTATTTATTTACTCTTCTGTTTGATTTCCCATTTTATTTATTTATATATTTATTTATTTTTTATTTATTTTTTATTTTGCATTTTTTATTTATTTTTATTTTTATTTATAATGTAATTAATATTTATTTTAAATGTCTTATTTATTTCCACAAACATATTTATTTCTGTATTCTTTTCTTATATTTCATACATTTCATTACACATTTATTTTTACATTTCTTCATGCATTTCTGCCTTATTATGCAAATGAGAGGGTTGTCACTCAACGTGTGTCATCTTTGGCATTTTTGTCTGAACAATGCATTCAAAGTAAAGTGCATTTTTAGTGTTTCGACAAAAAGGAACTACATATGAACAGATGGTAATCAGGGATGAGAACCGTTTGAAACCTTTCATGAAGGGAACCATATCCTCACTAATGTTCTGTACAGAGAATAGATTACCTCATCTGTATTCTGCAGATATATATATATATATATACACATGTAGATGTAAATTTCACTAACAGATGGACTACACAGTAACTGTATTCTTCACACAGTTGACGTCTTTATACGTTT
The DNA here is from genome assembly GCA_916701665.1 of Sebastiscus tertius. Lineage (NCBI taxonomy): Eukaryota > Metazoa > Chordata > Actinopteri > Perciformes > Sebastidae > Sebastiscus > Sebastiscus tertius. Next base: position 3,151 of record CAKAOH010042493.1, read on the forward strand.
CTCTTTGGTGCCATGTGGCTGCTGTAGGTCAGAGTGACCTTGTCTTTGCCTGCAGAGGGCAGAGGATGACGTGTAAAGCTAGAAAAACAAAGGCACATGCAGAATATAAAGTGCAAATATAATGCAATCTCAAGGCTGCAAACTGACAAATTAGTCAAGAGTGCAGGTGAGGAGACTGGAAATAGGTTATTACGGCGTGTTCTTGTAAACTTGCCTGGTACTGATTTTCACAGCCTGGAAAGAGCAAACCACTCACAATATGTGCGTGACCCTGAAGCAAAAGGTCACTTGCTTGCATTACTATATGTTCTCGCAGGAAAGCTGACACCCATTTCTCTTGTTTCGGTGTCTGAGAATCCGCTTTGATTTGTCTGCAGTTCGGTCGTTGTGACAGTTGAGGTGAAATATCTCGCAGACAGTGGATCACCTTCTTTTCCTTTAATAGGCATAATTCTGTTTCCCTCCTTGGACCACTTCCCTCTCTCATTTGGTCTCTCGTCCTCATTCTTCTCTCTCTCTCTCTCTCTCACCGTGTCACTGGCTGCTCTTACTACTGCTACAGTCACTTACTCCAGACAGGGCAGTACAGTGCGGTTCACTGTTTTTTCAGCCAGCTGTAGGTTAGCATCCCAGTCTTCATGGGTCTTGCTCTTCTTTGCAAAATCCAAACTGCAAACTTACCGGAGAAAAGGTCCTCATGGTTCTTTTTAGCGATTTTTTTCTCCTCTGGCATGGGAAACTGCTTACACTGGCCTCTGAGGACGGTAGGATTGTTTTCAGCGTGATGCACCATTACAGCCTGTCTTTCTCGGTTTGTTTGGTGGGTGTTGAAAGTGAAACTGGTAAATGAAACTAGACAGTATTCTCACAAAGACTTGTGTGCTGTTGCATTTCTTCTTTCTGCTCACACTCATGCTGATGACGTCAGTCATCTTATTGCAAATTTGATTTAGAATTAGTTTATATGTATGTGTTGTTCACGATATCCTGTTTCTGTGAGACATCTTTACAAAAACAGGCATATATCATAATTACTCTAGAGTTTGGAGTATTATTATCCACATTGTTTAATGGTGGTTGGTGGTGGAAATTACTTAATGAACTGAAAGTTACTCTGAAACTGCACATCACTCGAGTGCAACAGGAATTATTTTCCAAAAATTACTGTACATCCCACAGAAGGAAGTGTGTCTTAATGTCTTTTGTGAACACATGTAGCCTGTTCCCTGGAGCTTTAGCTCATCTTTTCTCTGCTTTTCGGTGTGTTTACTGTTCCTGTGGCAGTGTATAGGTGTGAGGTGCCAGTCCCTACAACGTGGCGAGTAAACTGTTATGAATGATGAGTGGAAAGTTGGCAACATGCTGTTTTATTTATGCATTTCTGCCATGTTTTCATATTTCAACATTGTTTCTCTCTACACACACGCACGTAATACTTTTACAGAGTACACTTCTGTCTTAGTATTTAACGTATATCTGATTCAAGAATATAGAGAGTCTACATTGACTGTCACACATCGTCTCTCAACTTGTATCTTTATTGCACTGTGCTCTGAAGCTGCTACAGATCTCTAACACTGTCTCTGCACCCCTCTGGAAAGATGCTCCAGGATGCTGAGAGGAGGTTCAGAGGGGTGCTGTCCTGTGAGGAGTTGGGCCAGACACGGTGTCTTGGGCCTTATCAGGAGTCCATTGTTTCTGTGACACAACACTGCGTTTTCCTGAGCAACGTACAGTTGCAAACCTGTGTCTACCTGAGTAAAGGCATGGCCACGTGCAGGCAGTCTGTACGTAAGTCTGGACAAACATCCTTTTTCATCTATATCTGTCTGTATTTACACCAGCATTATATCCAACCTGGATAGGATTTCTTTCATTATACCAAACAAGCTGCCACAATCACCGCTATATTGTTGAGACCGTTTCAGTTACTTTCTATCATAATATTCTACTATTTCCACGCCTGCTGCTTTTGACTGGTGTCTTGCCAGCTGTCAGTAGGGAACACACAGGTTTGGAAAACAACTGAGCTGAAAGCTTGTGAATAACTACAGGAGTGGTTGGGAGCTCGTGCATAAATGCAATGCTTTATTTGCTTTCTTGCAAAGAGTTAGATAAAAAGATTGATCGCACTCTCATGTCTGACAGTTGAAAATGTTGGCTGCTGACTATAGCCTCAAATTTACTTTGCAGATATGGGAGTGGTATCACTGTTCTTATCTAACTCTTAGCAAGAAAGCTAATAAGCGTGTTGTCCGTTAAGATCAACTTCCTGTTAATCAGTTACAACCCCATCTGCACAGCTCATATATCTCCTTGTTTACACTATTATATGGTTACTGATCAATCGATGTATAGTAATGGCAGGTGAATTGCATGAAAAGACTGAGCAGCCTTAATATTTTGTACTTTAAAGAGGACTTATTATGCTTTTTTCCAGGTTCATACTTGTATTTTGGGTTCGCTCTAACTAGCTTTGTTTGAGGACGTGCTAAACTAGCTGCTAGGCAGGTATTATGCAAATGTGTTTCTTGGTGACATCACCACGTTACGGAAGAAAAGGCGGGACTTCAAGTAAAGCGTTTCAGGTAGTTCAGGAGCAGTGTTTCTGTGGGGGAGAGTAACTCCCTTTTGCGTGGACTTTGGGGTTTGTAACTTTGCAGACCTTTTACGCGCACAAAAAACGATATAACACGCTAAAGGAAAGGGGAAAAGCATAATAGGTCTTCTTTAAAGTCTCAATGAAAACAGCACAGTAATGGAGGTTACGTGAGTAAATGGATGAGGCCTGTGACATGTCACTGTAAGAGATGATGGTTGATGAACTGACAGTGATGGAGTGTGCTGATGGAGCACACATGTTAGACGGCTGGTGCATGTGCCTCCTGTGTTTTCTATGTCAGCGGTTCCGGTCAGACAGCTCTTCGGGCCTGACGTCAACACTCAGTGTTGTGTTTAGACTTCACACTGCTCCCGCTGTTAACCCCTGAGGGTTCTGGGATATGTCTACCGCTCTCTCTGCCCTTTAAAGGTTGCGTTCATTGTAAGCAAGCGCTTGGAAAAAAAATAGAAACATTCGCATTCTTCTGTGAACTCGGAGGGTTATGGTTTCCAGTCATGCTTCATAGGGATCAGCCTATTTATACTTGGAGATTTTGTCATCAAGATGTGAGACAGTTTCAGTCTACTGTTAACACCTTTTAGGCGTCTTCGTTGAGTTCAGGTTCACAAGAAGACTGAGGGTTTGTTATGGAGAAGATCGACGATTTAGGTTTGGGCATCACTCGAGTCACAGCGTTGTCGGAGGTATGTTTGGACGTAGCTCATACACAGACGAGTTGTGTTTGTTATGATGTGTGATCACGAGGACTGCTTTTGGTTTTGTACTGGCCAATGATTAAATGTCATTTCTTAATAGGACAGAGAGCTCCGGCCAGAGGAAATGGATGGTAAGTTCCTCTTCCTTTAATGTTCTCTCTTTCTTTGACAAAATGTATTTTAAATGATTAAATAACAGAGGTTTGTCAAAGTGCTTTTCAGAACAAACGTCAAATGAAATGAAGGACAAGTTTTAAGTAAAATGAAATTCATGCAATTGCTAATACTATTTCTGTTGTTGCTGAACAGAGTTGCGAGATGCTTTCAAAGAGTTTGACAAGGACAAGGACGGTTTCATCAGCTGTAAAGACCTTGGAAACTGTATGAGAACTATGGGATACATGCCCACTGAAATGGAGCTGATTGAACTGAGTCAACAGATAAACATGAACTGTAAGGACTTAACTTGTGTACTTATGTGTCATACATATAGTTGTGTCCTGTATGTGTAGTGTGGTTTGAAATTCTGTGCCAAAATCTCTTTTTCTTAAGTGGGAGGTCATGTTGATTTTGAGGATTTTGTAGAGTTGATGGGCCCAAAACTCCTCGCCGAAACTGCAGACATGATTGGAATAAAAGAGTTGAAAGATGCGTTTAGAGAGGTAAGAGTCTCTGGATTCAAGTTTAGATATCTGCTTTCTGTAGCTCTGGTTGTGTTGTGAGATTTTTTTACTATTTACTTTTCCATTTTTTATGTTGTTTTTTGTTCGCAGTTTGACACTAATGGAGATGGTGCCATTAGCACAGCTGAGCTCCGAGATGCAATGAGGAAGTTGTTGGGCCAACAGGTAAGAGTTGTATTAGAGAGATAGAACAGGGGCTGCGTCCGAAATCACACATCATGCACAACACATCCAATATGTCCACTATCGGTTAACATACTTTTATGTGAATAAACAGTAGTATGTATTTTTTCGGACGCACTGGGCAGTAATATACTTTGTCACTTCCTGAGACCCTCCTTGTTGTTTGGAGATGTGTAACCATGGTAACTTGTGACCAAAAACGAGGATTGGCTAATTTGAAACATCTATTACGTCTAGCAAAGTGAAGTCTTATACTTAAACTGAAGCATTGTTGATGTTACAGAGCTGTCCGTCAACGTCTGTTATGAACTTTTTTGTCACTACCGCCCTGAATTGTGGGATATTTATGCCTCCGTATGGAAGATGGAACCTGCCAAAATAAAAAATAAATATGATAAATAAATAAATGACTCAATAAATAAATAAATATGTCATTAAATATAGCAAACATAATATTAAAAATAATGTAGCCATAAATCAATTGATAAAATGTGACATAAATTCACATTTCTGCTTTAATTTGCAAATTTTAAATTTTAATTTAATTTAATTTTTATTTTTAATTTTAATTTTTATTTATTTTATAATTTATTCATTTATTTTTGCATTTATTTTTTTAGCTGGAATGCAGCTACCTGGCTAGCATATAGTCGATCTATGCACTCTGACCCCATGACACATGTTGAGTGACAGCCCCCTTATTTCTGTAATAAGGCAAAAATCCATAAAGAAATGCGTAAAGACATGTAAAAAGACATGTAAAAATAAATAAGTTTGAGGGAATAAATAAGGTGTGAAATGCAAAGGGAAAATTATGGATAAATAAATGCATAAATACATATATAAATACATCTATTTAGAAATAAATACAAAATGAATAAAAAATAATTGCAAAAATAAATAAACACATTTAAAAATGCATCAAATATAAATACATAAATAAATAACAGGGGAAACAGAACAAACAGAAGAGTAAATAAATAAGGGAATCAATAAAAAGATAAATAAATAAAGAAGCAAATTACAGAAATATCACTTTATGTCACATTCCATCAATTCATTAAGGCTACATTTATTTTTAATATTAATTTTGCTTTATTTAATGACATGTTTATTTATTTATTGAGTGATTTGAGTAGGTTCCATCCTCCATAGTGTTCAGCGTTTGCATACTGTAATTTTTCACCAGAAATAGTATGCAATTTGTGTACTATTGGTTTCATACTAAGGTTTCAGACATACTAAAAAATCTCAAATACTGTTTTAGCGTAGTAAATAGCATGTTAGTATGGAATTTCCGACGCAACCAGAGTCTCTGAACCACTTGTATGAATACCCGCTGTGTGTGTAGTGCCCCACTAAACTGCTGCTAACCTTTTTTTCCCAGGTGGGTCTAAAGGAGGTAGAAGATATCCTGAGGGATGTTGACCTGAATGGTGACGGGCTTGTTGACTTTGAAGGTAAATCCCCTTTTTCAGACTACTCAGGTATCCTGTGGAGCAGTGGTTCCCAACTTGGGGTCCGTAGGGGGACACCGAAGATCAAAGGCGGTGCGCCAGGATTTGTCTGCTCTGAGGTTGTCAAATCATAATAACACACTTACTGGATAATTTATACAAAAGTCTGTATATAAAATATACTATTTAAAAAGATATATAATACTTTGCTACTTCTTATTGCAAAATCTAATGAAATATGCAGCTTCAATTCATATTGTTGGTGTTAAGCCTTTCAAAAACAACATTATCACTGCGATCAAAAACCTATTTGCTCTACCGCTTGACGCACACAAAGCAAGGCCCTATATAAATGGGGCGGTCTAGAAGCAATCTAACAACACCATACATTACATTTATTTAACCACAAAACAATAACAAAACATCTATTTTACACTCACTATAGTGAATTAATTAAGTCATTACAAAAAAATATCATATTATGTATCTGCATTTTTTAGGGCCGTCAATCAGTTAAAATATTTAATCACAATTAATCGCATAATTAATCACGATTAATCGCATGATTAATCACAATTATTCACAAATGAATCGCATATTTTTTGTATCTGTTCAAAATGTACCTTAAAGGGAGATTTGTCGAGTATTTAATACTCTTATCAACATGGGAGTGGGCAAATATGCTCGCTTTATGCAAATGTATGTATATATTTATTATTTCAAATCACTTAACAACACAAAACAATGACAAATAATGTCCAGAAACCCTCAAAGGTACTGCATGTAGCATAAAAAAAATACCCATAGAACCCATTTTCATTCACATATCTTGAGGTCAGAGGTCAACGGACCCCTTTGAAAATGGCCATGACAGTTTTTCCTCGCCAAAATTTAGCGTAAGTTTGGAGCGTTATTTAACCTCCTTTGCAACAAGCTAGTATGACAAGGTTATAAATATCGATTGTGTTAATGCATTAATAAAATTAGTGGTGTTAAAACGAATTTGCAGCTTTTCTTAGATACAAGTAGGAGGGGCTTCAAGGAAAATAGTTTGGGATCCACTGCTGTACAGTTCAGTGCAACTGCTGCATTTTGTCATTATCTTCCTCTCTCTCTCCACAGAGTTTGTACGAATGATGTCTCGCTAAGATCATAAAATGATCGGTCCTGAATGTGAAGCTGTGTCCTTTTCCATACTTGACCAAGTACACCAGAGGACATGCTGAGATCTCTCTGAGCCATCCGAATCTGAATGACACTGGAATCAAAACTCCTTGAATGTTACAGAGCGAGGAGTTCACCTCACACTTTCAGTCAATAAGTGTTCTTCCTGAAAAGTCTCCAGTTCAACTGAGGCCGAATTTGCTGTAGCCTAGCTGACGATTGTCCAACTTATGTTTTTGCACTTTAATTCTCACTAAATAACTTCCTGTGTGGATAGATTGCTGGTGTCTTGTCTCATCATCTGCGTGGTTAAAAAAAAAAAAAAAAAATTTCGCAAAATGTCGCCTTCAATGTACAACAAAGTCAGGATGTGAGCCTGAATGCCTGCAGAAAAGATGTAAAAGGTCAGTGCGCTGTTGAACATTTCTGTATGTTTTCACACAGTTTGTGTTATATTAGAAATTGTATGTCCTTTGTGTGACATCGGGGCTCCAACCAGGAACCCATGTGGCAATATAACACCTGTATTGTAACTGTGTGACCATCTGTGAGTTTTCTCTGTGCCAGTCGAGTCCTATAAAAGCATCACTGTCTAACAATACATGCAACAAAGAAGCAGATCTCTGATATTAATGAGAAACCGAACTCTGAAATGCTTTTCATATATGTTATTCACTACAGTATATCAAGGACAGTTGAACACAATTTACAAAGATGCACAGCTCCGGTTTGCAGCATCCTGTCTTTCAATGCTCACAGGTTTGAATACCTAGAGTCTTATTATATATATTGCCTGTATCCATACTGCCCTGTCTGCGATCATACAGTAGGAATGACATATGTGAACTGTATTTACAGTGGATGTGATCATGTTGTACCTGTATTGTATGTCAACGTCAATATGATTGTAGTTGTGGTAACGTTCCACACATCTGTGTTGTCGAAGCAATTTTTATGCATGCCAAAGAGAGAAATTTATTGAATTCAGTATATATGCAGATTTGCATTTTTTGTCTAACAAAGTAAACAAAAAATATTTCGCCAAGTTAACTGTAGAAAAATAAAAAGGTGTTTACATTTGAGCCCCTTTTTTTTCCTGTGGTGATGTTGCCAAAGAAAACACAATATAGAGTATGTAGTATGTATAAAATGTTTTTTTATACATACTACATACTCACAAAAACATGTTGACAACAGCTTGTTTTGGTATGGACCTTAAATATCATGCTGTACCTCTTAATCTTATACGTCAAAATGTCCTTATCATTAGCTTATATATTAGTAAAGCACTGTGTGCTGTCACTGCATGTCTTGAGGACAAACCTCCTTATAATATCTATTATTCATACAGGTCTCTGGTAAGACTGCTGGCTGGTTACCTGTAGAAACACTGCAGAACCATCACCGTGCAAATCATCACATGAAAATAACTGTAAATAACTGTGACCCTGTGACCTTTGACTAATCCTGCTTTAATTTTTCATAGTACAAACATATGCATTAGTGACACATGCTACTAAAAACACAGTATGCATCAAATGTATCAGAAAGAGATCCAGTGTTTATTTGGCTATTTAGAAACACATGAACACCATAATAAAGGAAAGCAACCACATTAACTTAACACTAAAAATGATCAGTGCAAGAATTAGTTTTCATGTGGAAAGAATTGAGGAGGTTATTCCAGGCACAGCAACACCCACGATAAAGCTGCACTATTACATGCTGCCTCTGGGCCACTTGGTCTCCTAGATAGAAATATAGTTGCAAAGCAGCAACTATTTGCACATTATGCTTATATGAAAAGTACTTAGAGGAAGCACTATGACTTTGAAGCAGTTTGCTGTGAATGCATTGCAAATATTAAATATAATATACAGGGTTGTATGGATGCTTCCTGGTATTTCAACATATGTTTACTGTGTTAGGTAAAAAAAACTAAAACACCTGTCATCCATAGAGGTATTGCTGTTGCCATAGCAACTATCTTCATTCATTCCCTCTCTGGTCAACTGTCGAGTGCAGCGTGTGCGCGCTGCGTTGGACTCTTCTGATTGGACAAGACTCGGGCCATACCATACCGGAAGAAGGGGGGCGTGGATATTTCTTAAAGAACACGTGTACTATTACTATATCTAAAAGAAAAAAAAAGAAGATATACATAAAAATATATTTATCCTACTTTTCAGTCCCTCGAATAATATAATGTAGGAAATAATAATGTTGAAGATGTCAGTGTGAGTAGAACTGGTGTCTTCTAATACCCTCTTGTAGGTTTGGAGTGATAAAACCCAAAGGAAAGCACTTTAACAACATAAGATAAATAAAGGAAGTACAAATAGCATGTATAACTGTAAAATGACGCCTTTTTTAGCATATTGGTGGTTTTATATTTTAGTTCAGCTTTTTTCAATTTTTTCAATTCAATTTGCTTATTGGCATGACTGTCAGGTGAACAATATTGCCAAAGCGTCAATTCAATAATAAATAAAAATAAAAAAAGAACATAACATAAAACATAAAAACAAAAACACACATATACACACATATATACAATTCATTAAGCAAATTAAAATATATTGATATGTAAAAAGAACATGCATGTAAATGGAAGAAAACAATAAATTAATGTTTGCTGTGTCAATAAAACAAACAAACAAATAAAAAACAATTAATAACAATATATTGCAATATCAAAGGATAAAAGTAAAAAAACAACAACAACAAAAAAAATGTTTTTTTAAAAAACCCATGAAGCTTTTTTCTTGCACTGTCTATAGCTCACTTTTTTAAACTTAAAACTGAACCAGGTCCACACTGTAAGATAATATAAGATAAGATATTCCTTTATTAGTCCTGCAGTGGGGAAATATGCAGTGTACAGC
>CAKAOH010042493.1:12861-39868 GCA_916701665.1 Sebastiscus tertius
AACACAGTAAAAAAAAAAGAGCTAAACAAAGTATAACAAAATATGAACCATTTAAATAGAAGGAAGTATAAACATAGGAGCAGTATATACAGTATTGACAATAAACAGACTATTAACAAAATTGCACAAGTGGAACAATGTAATTGCACAGTGAGAATGAATGAATGAATAAGATAAACAAAGGAAGTAGAAATAGAATCTAAAACTGTAAAATGCCCCCTTTTTTAACATATTGGTGGTTTCATTTTAGTTCAGCTATTTTCTTGCACAGTCTATAGCTCACTTTTTTAAACTTAAAACTGAACCAGATCCACACTAAGTAAGTGGTAATCTTGCCATTCTGTCTATATTATAGATTCAAGATTCAAGAGTTTTATTTGCCATTTGCACTTAAGTACATTGGAATTCTGAGCAGTCAAATTTAAGAAAGGAGAAAAAGGTAGAAAAGGCACAAGGTAATTACAGTACAAAATAAGCATCACATTCAACTCAACACAATAAATAAATAAATTATTAAAATATAAAGCACCCTCAGTGTAGTCAGTAAATAAACTAAACTACCCTCTGCATAGGAACGATACCCCCAGAATACAAATATACAGTATATATTATATATGCTCCATGAACATGTTAAAAAGAACATCTAACTCTCAAAAATATTTTAAAAAAGAAATAATTAATATATTTCAGACAATTACACAGTGGAAGACAGCATGTTGCACAGCATTATACTTATATGATCTATTATATTCTTGACAAAATGTATTAAAAGTCGTCATTTGTACATTGATTTACCTAAGTAGGATGTGATTGGGGTTTATGATATGAAATGGTGTTTTAATGGTTCAGGAAATGGGAGGATGTGATTGGACAAAGTACGCGTCACTCATTGGGCCAAATGGGGAACTGTCAAGTTAGGTAGCACTTCTTGCTTAAGCCCCGCCTCCTTGCAAACTGGCAGCAGCCCACTGTAAGCTAGCAGCAGTAGTTAGGCTGCACTCACACATTGAATGAAAGTCAGTAGTGTAGCAGGCTTGTTGCCACCAGCAACTGAGAAGATATCTCCTCTCCAGTAAAGTTATCTTACAGTATCTAGGTAGACTGTATCAGCAAGAGATAATCCTACAAAATTGGGGGGGTGAAAAGAGTAAAAAGACAGGACATTTGTGGAAAGAGGAAGGTAAGTTTCTATTAACATTAGCCGGGCTCTCATTCAGACTCAAGTATTACTGGTTAGACAGGTAGGTTAGCATCTAGCTACCAACGTGACTCGCTGCTATTTCATCTTTTAGTTTGCTTAATTAACATAGAGTATATCATGATATTTGTTAAGCTATAATACTATTTTATTTCCTGTGTGTGTGTGTGTGTGTGTGTGCTTTTTGTGCTCATGCTACTGCAGGTATCAGATATCATGTTGCATGTCAAGCAAAGACAAACTAGGCTAGCTTCTTGTTGCTAGCTAATGTGGTAAATGTTAACATGTGGAAAGGGGTTACTTCCGTACAGCAACGGAGGAGTTATATCCTGCAAGATACTGACGTTTTGTGTGTCTTTTCTGTGTGTTTCTATAGGACCATTGCCTGTGTCAGTGTGGCAATGCAGCGGGTCACGGTGCAGCTCGTCGCCGGGCTGGTTGCAGCGGTGCTGTCGCTGCTGGCTGAGCAGTGTTGGGCGGACGGTGGCGGCGGCCTCAGCCTTGCAGAGAGGGTCATCTGGGCTGTGAATTCCGGGGGTGAATCGCATATAGACGTGCACGGTATTCACTTCAAAAAGGACCCATTGGAAGGGAAACTTGGCAAATGTGAGTTGGTGTTAATAGCTGCTAATATGAGTCTAGTGTGTGTGTGTCTTTGCTTGGTGCTTTTTCACCTGCTGAGAAATGACATTGTGAAGGTAAAAAACCTACATTTCTGTCAAAAAAAACTGCTTATGGCCTGACTTCCGCCACTAACCACGAACTAATGTGGAGTCAGCATAGACGACTATACAGCTCCGCCCCCTCTCTCTCTCAGCATGTAGAGAGGAAGCAGGTGATGATATGATCAAAAATTGTACTGTAGAGAGAGTCATTCTTGGCTGTAGTTATGAGGCACTTTAATAGCAAGTTGGAGTGAACACTGGTGTGGTAACTATGCCATTTGAGACAGAAGGGCACTGTATTCCATTGAGTGCAGGAAAAGGTCAGAGCTTGTGCAATGTGGTGCTTTGCTTTACCGGACTTAAAACATGATCAGTTTTCCAGTAATGCAGCTGACTGAACCTGATGCTATTCTCTTTTGTATAGCATCTGATTATGGGCTGCGTCTGCCAATACTGCGCTCCAGTCCCGAGGACCAGATTCTGTATCAGACGGAGCGCTACAATGAGGACACTTTTGGATATGATATCCCTATTCGTGAGGAAGGAGACTATATACTAGTTATGAAGTATGCTGAAGTTTACTTTGCCCAGTCACAGCAAAAGGTATGGGAATGAATGAATCAGAGATATTCTAGTGTAGCATTTAATAAAGGCATGTCATTCTTTTTTTCTGTTTTAATATACATTTCACTGCACACTGGTGTTCAGACATATAGGAGCTGTTTGAATACCCATCAGTACTCCATTGTTGCTGCCATGTGTGTGTGTGTGTGTGTGTGTGTGTGTGTGTGTGTGTGTGTGTGTGTGTGTGTGTGTGTGTGTGTGTGTGTGTGTGTGTGTGTGTGTGTGTGTGTGTGTGTGTGTTAATCATTGCTGATTTGGGAATGTGTTTTTCTAGGTGTTTGACGTCCGTCTAAACGGTCATGTTGTGGTGAATGACCTGGATATCTTTGATCGAGTGGGTCACAGTACCGCTCATGATGAGACAGTGTCCTTCTCGATTAGACGTGGCAAGCTGAGCGTGAAAGGAGAGGTGTCCACTTTCAACGGCAAGCTCACGGTGGAGTTTGTAAAGGTGAGCTGTTAAACCATGTTATGTCATGGCAGTCATGTTACGACAATAGATTGTTTCTTTAAAAAAAAAAATCTATTCAAGAGTTTTGATAATAATTGCATCTTTTTATAAGACTTTATTCAACCCAACATGTATATAAAAGTGGTGTCCTAGCAGGTCAATTGACAGATCCTAAGTCCCGGCCCCCTTAGTTACTGTTGCTAGGTCAGACAAGTTTGACAAAAAGAAACATACTTCAACATACTTTGGGGTGGCAGGAAGCAGAGATAAGGAACGAAATCGAATATAATCATGCAGGTTCACCAGAAACTTCTTCAGCTCAAAACTCCAGCGGGGCCCCTGGCAGTGATCTGCAGTCAAAGCTCCGGTGGGAGGTAGAGAGCTCCGCGCCCGGCAGCAGCACCGTAAAATGAGAGGTTTTCTAAAGGTACTCTGGTGCTCGGAAACACTGCCGCTTTTGTCCACAGGGGCCGCCAAAATCAACACAAAATGAAATCTCCTCATAGTAACTGTGACTATATACAATGTAATGTGTCTATGAAGATTGTGACACCAATGTAATGTGACTTAGGCCCTGTTCAGACCTGGTATTAACATACGTCCTGGGTGATCCAATCACAAGTGGACAGCTCCAAGTACAGATGTGAATGCACTCAAGCTGCTCAGACCACATTCGGAGGTGGTCTGGGCCGCATATGGCCACATTCTTTTAGCAGTGTGTACGCAAATGTGTCCTGGACCACATTAAGGACCGCCTACTTAACTGTCATCCCGCTGGGCTCCGCGGGTGTCTGCGAATAGACAGGCAGATGCGAGCGCTTGTCTGTCTTGTGGCATGGAAACGACTTCTGTGCACTTCTGTATTCTGTCGGTACAGCTGTATTTTATTAAAATATATCTTATCTATAGGCTACATATCCACACACTATCTTACTAGGCACAGGAAGTGCATTATTATCAGACTATCAGTGATGTGTTGGTGTTTTTGTTCCGGCGCTCTGCACAGAGCAGACTCCCACTCGCCTGCTCGCTCGCTTACTCTCCTCTCCGGCTCTCTGAAGCTCTGTACCTTGCTGTTGCTTAGCAAAGGCGGCGGGGTCGGCAGCACAGAGGTCCCAGGGGACCACCGGTACAATAACCTTATATTTTGATGTTAATAAAATGTATCTGAATTCACGAATATGTAGAATATTACTACTGACATTCCTGTAATCTTACGTCACAACGTCTGCTGTATTAGCCATGTGTTTACTACATGTTTTTTTGCATATAGAGCAGGGAAGTGAGATCCGATCACAAGTGGTCATTCAAGATGCATGTTAATGCCAGGTCTAAACAGGGCCGTTACATACATTGAATAGATGTTGCATATAGTATAGTATAACCCATAACAGGAAAAGGGAAAATTGTCCGAGGTTTTGCCAGGTTCCAAGCTTGCTCAACTGTTATTGGAGCACAGAGCAAAAAGAGGCGAGACTTAGGAAGGGTCAATTTTGTCATTTATTCATTTATTTTCTTTGTGAAGTAGTGTTTCATGTATCTTAAGATGACAATGGGCAGTTATGTGTGATGGACAGAGGTTGGGAGAATAATCAGTTGCACACAAGTAATGTAAATACTTTATATTGAAAGGACGTATAGAGAAGGTAGTGCAGTCATAAAAACAACTACTTCAGTAACAGTAAGAACGTATTTAGTGACAAGATTCAAAGCAATCGTTAGACATTTTTGGAAATGCAAATTATTCTCTTTCTTGCTGAATGTTAGATGAAAAGATGGATACCACTTTATTGTCTGTTAAACATGAAGCTACCCCCGGCAGCTGGTTAGCTTAGCTTAGCATAAAGACCAGAAACAGCTTGCTGGCCCTGTCCAAAGATAACAAACCACCATTCATATCTTGTTTGTGTAATCTGTATAAAGACAACAGCTTGTCGTCTTTCCAGTTTGTTTTTTGTACGCTGAATAAATAAGAGATAGTAAAGCTAATTATTTGCAATTAAGAGTATTTCCCAAAATGTTGAACTGTTCCTTTTAATACGATGGCATTCATTTCAGCCAATGAGACGGGTGGGAAATTTCCATCACGACTTGTAAAGCAAAGCGACTCTTATTCAAACACAAGAACGACATGTAAAATCGACAGCACATTTACATAATGAACTCTATGCCTGAAAGGGCTTTTGACAGCCAGTTGGAGTGTGTGTGGGCCTTGCAAATGACTGGCAACAGTCTCACATCTGGTTGTCCTTTTATCATATTTGTTTGCTTGTCATGTAGTGCAGCAATTAACTTTCCTCTCTAGTTCTCACCAAACAACTACTGTTTGTGAATCCGGTTTCATATTTTCCGCTATTTACCCCTTCTTCAAGTGAGTGGTTGCTCTAGATCTCTGGCTCTAAATTAAGCTATGACAGCCATGAATCCATCACCCTAAACAAATGGAATCGCCTCTTATCCATTGCTATCTTTGTAATGAGGTTACTAATCCCGTCACCTTTTTCCTTGTCACATTTTACTCTCTGGTAATACATCTAGCAGCTCCCACCGTGGTGGGCCTGCCGAAGCGTTGGTCATTTGGTAAAGTGTCTCCCCTTCACATTATCCAACATCCACGCTCTACTTTTTAGACGCCTCCTACAACCTGATGTGTGTTACATTTCCCTTTTTGTCCTCCTCACAATCAATACAGCACCATGTGAGACTGTACTTCTGTTACCATTGGCACGACTTTTTATCGACTGATAGTGTAGTGCAGTAGTAGTACGGAGTGCCGTAAGGAGAGGCATTTTAGAAAGGGTGGATGACTTGTGTAACTGCATAAGTTTAAAGGTGCTTAATGCTGGAATATTAATATTTGGAATATTTCTATTGCCTCTGTACGGCTCTCAACATGGTGGCGGCAGCTAACGGTGCTAACCGCGTTATCGCCGAAAACAATGGCAACAGTCCGGACAGAACTAACAGTGTTAAGCTGAGGGGGGAGCTGGAGGGTGGGTGCTACGCTACCGCAACAGCGCTGTCAGTCGGGACAGCGTTATCAGCTGTAGCCGCAGTAACACACACAGAGGGAGAGCGACTTCATTCTCCGCTCAGGTAGACATTACTTTGCTATATCTTTACATAGCAAGTAGTTGTGTGATGCTAAATTAATGCTCTGAATATCATATATATAGCACCTTTAATTTCTCCTGCTGCAAAACCTGGCAAAACTGCCCATGGCTATGTACGACTAAGTACGTCAACAAGTATTTGACGTACGTGTTTACTTAGCCCATATTTGCACCACTACAGTACTTCCAATACAGCAGAACATCACAATTAGAGCGATAACCTTTCATTTGGTGTGTAAGTTTGGGAACTTGCTGCAGGCCATTCAAACAATATGTGTGTGTGTGTGATTAGTATTCTGGGTTCTGACAAATGAAAGATTTTGGCAATGGGTTTGTAGAACTGTAGGGTGGCACACTTTAAAAAAGCTTCTCCTGCAGTGACCTCATTCTTCTTTTTATTTTTTTTTGTAGATCGCTGGCCTTCTCTGCATTTTCTCTCTTTAAAAAGATACAAATGGGACACACTGTCCCCTCTTTCTGCAAGCGTTAAAACTGTCCTAACAATGAAATGCCAAAACCTCTCTAGCACAGGTGTTTTTCCTTTTACCCTGTCCACTTGTTCAGCGGAAATCCACCTGCACCAAATGTTGATTCTTTCATCACGCTGTGATAAATTTAGAAGAAAATGAAAGAAGGGAGGCATTTTTAATGGTTGTGTTTGTGTCAAATTGAGCACCTTACTCAGATACGGGTGCTCCAACCATTAATTCAGTGTTTCTTGAAAGCAAAAAAGATTATGGATCATTATTAGAAACAAGGTTTATCATCACTCCTGTATGGTATTAAATTACCTTTCATTCTGTGTTTCAGGGTTATTATGACAACCCCAAGGTCTGCGCTCTCTATGTAATGAAGGGGACATTAGATGGTGAGTCATGAGACTGCAAACATACCCATACGTTTTACATAAAAACTCAGTCTACTGAGTAAATCACGATGTCTTGCTCAACCAGATGTACTCATTTTAGTACAGTAGTTGTAGACTAAAGGCCTTTGCACACCAAGTCTGTACTTTTCATCTAAAATTGTCACACGTTTAAAAATATTAATACGAAGAGATTGTGCTCTATAGCAGCTAAACGATAGCTTCTTACTAATATCATTCATTCATCAGCCCCATTTGGGACTAGCGCTATCCATTGCACCCACGTAATTATTGTTTTAGTCATTGCGTACGTTTTGAGTGACCATTGGATTTGTTCGGCTTTCATATGACACCAGTATCTTCACTCTAGCTTTAAAACTGAGCCCTCTACAACCTCCAAAAGATCGATTGTGTTAAAGAAATTAGTGGCGTTAAAACAAATTTGCGTTAAGAATAGAATAGAATGGAAAGCTTTATTGTCATCGTATTAAATACAAGATTCACAGTTGCCACTTCTAGTTAGTGCTTTAATACAAATATTTGACAAGACTAAACGAGGCAGGTCAAACATACAACGGGTAAAACACACACAGTTATTAAGCAAATAAAACAGGTAAAGTAGATGTAATAAAAAATATAAACAGGCATTACACTAGAGTAATAAAATAGGTAAAATAGATGTAATGTAAATGGAGGTAATTGCCTTATTATCGTGTTAACTTTGACAGCCCTAAATAAAATGCATTGGACTCAGTGTGCAGGGTTTCCAGTGTGCATAACGATTTTTATCGGATGCCGTATTAAAAAAAAAAAAAAAAAGAATAACCGGACTTGGTGTGCAAAGGCCACTTTAATACATCCATTTGTGTGCCAATTTCTTTGCATGTAATTTGGACTAAGCGCCCTGTTTTCCCTTAACGCTTTCTTACTGGACAGATGTGCCAAAACTTCAGCCTCACCCTGGCTTGGATGCTCCGCCCGAAGATGACGGTGAAGATGAGGAGGATACCGAGGGAGGCGAGGAAGGTGGGAAGAAAAAGGTCCCAGCAGGTACCAAGAACAGGGTCCAGTCGGGCCCCCGAACACCAAACCCATACGCAGCTGACAACAGCAGCTTAATGTTTCCCATCCTTGTGGCGTTCGGGGTGTTCATCCCCACACTGTTCTGCCTCTGTCGGCTGTGAGCTCCAACTAGCGACCGAGGGGACGTCAAACAGACAAGACGGACGTGAGACTTTGGAGAGGGAGAAGGGGGGTGGGGGTGTGGGGGGTAAAGCGGGGGGGGGACAAAGTGGCAACAGCAGCCCAGGTAAAGGCGTACACACAGGAGAGAGCTCGGAGAAAATCTTGACGACAGGACAACAAGAGACAATAACTTTTCGGAAAGCCACTTCGCGACGGAAGCAACCGCTGCCGTCGAATTCTACCGTTTAGGAAAGAAAAGGAGATGTAGGAAGTGTATGCCGTGCGCTTCTTTGTGAATGTGTTTCGCATCCACCTCTGCTGACAGTTTTGAACAATGTTAGTCATTTCCACTCAGAGACTGTGCAGGATTTACAGACGCCAGTCTTCACGGTTTGAAACCACATTTCAGCAGCTAAGGGATGCTCAGGAGCGATTGGTCTGGGCCCGTTTTATAAAGCAAAAGCATCGTTTTGTACTCGGTGTAGCAAGGGAGCACACTCTGTTTAACACTCTTGCTCCGCATCCGGTCAGACGTGTTACCTTCAAATTGGAAGTGGTGCTGCTTAGAAATTGGTTTAGTAGTTGGTGGGAATACAGTTGCCATTTCATAGGCTACCATTTTGTTGCATTTTTGTGTCTTTCCACTCGGATCTAGTTTGTCCTTTTGTTGACGTGCCATCATCTACTTGCCATGAGTTGTTGAAAGAAATTGGCGTTGAACCAGCTCTGTAGCTGACGGGATTATTTGCTGTCTAAGTCGGCTTGCCTTTTACATAAATATAGGTTGTCTTTCACACATCTGTTGGTGACTTGTGGTAAAGTTTGATAGACTTATTTGGCATTGTTCCACCAAAAATTCTGATTCAGGGCTATTAAACGTGTCCTCAACAGTGATCGCAAATTCAAAGTCCTTTTCAAGGAAGGATCCATTTTAAAGTTCAAACATTGAAAAGTGAGAATGTGGAACGGTTTCTTTCAGTCAAAGTTTATGCTGTGAAATGCTTTAGCTCAAGTGAGTCAGGATCTTTACATCACTGTATTTTCTACGAGCTTTGCCTTTTTCTATTCGTTCGTTTAGTATGCATGCCTGCCTTTTTGTTTCACCAAAGAATGTCTTTTTTTTGTTTTGTTGGAAAAGGAAAACTTGGTGGCCTGTTTAATTTGACAAATAGCTTGCAAAATACAATTCTGCGAGGCCTCTGCTCTGTGGCAAGTGTTTTAAATTGGGTATATTTGGACTCACAGTACCCCTCACTTATCAAAATTGAATTGATTCAGAGTAAGGATGCACCGATCCAACTTTTTCAGTCCATAGCAATACCGAGTACCGATCCGATATCAGTGTTTAATTAATAAGCAGTATGCCTCACTGCGTGGAAGTGACTGGGATCATTCTTTCATGTGTCATATAAAATATACAACAAAATACATATAAATGTACTGAATTGTTATTAATTATTTAATTAATAAATCATACAGCAACTTGGTATGTAAACATAGAATTGAATTGAATAGATTGGCACCATTGTCACTGATATCCGATCCAGTTATTTGAGACAGTATCGGCCTGATATCCGATCCGGTATCGGTGCATCTCTAATTCAGAGGAATAGAGTGTTTGCCACTTTTTTACATCGGTGGCTAACTGGGAGGACGGTTGTAATAGTTTTTTTGTTTTGTTTTTTGTCATAAATTTGTGTTTTTTGATTTGAAACAGAATGCTGTGTTGACTCTGACAGGCCATGAAACTTCAGCCCTCCGTGTTATTTGAAACTGAGAGAACAGGCCGCCGCAGCTCCATGTTAATATAATAAACCGTGAGAATCTGTGCCAGTCAATGCACTTGTTTCATACATCCCCAAAGCTCACCCACCTGCAGTCAGAGATGAGAAAGCACAACATCGGTGTAAGTAGAAAATCAAATGTTTACTCCTAAACCAACACTTATTGCATTCACCACATCCGTCACTCGCCCTTTTCAAATCTGTCGTCTTACACCTTTTTAATGTGGACCGTACCATTTTGTTAATTCAGTGTGAACTTTTCAGTGCAATTAAGCTACTTGTTCTGGTCCTTGAAAATTGATTGAGCAACCTGGGGATAAATCTTTATCTATCTTAATCTATCTTTGAGCCTTTTTTCTCCCCGACATGGCCACATTATCAGAGTCCACTTCACCTGTGTTTCAGTCTCAGCTTTTGGACAATGGCGTCCCTTTTTGCTTTCCATGTCTGAAAAGCGGCTTTGTTCTTCATTTTTAGTAGAGTTGTGTTGTGAACCCTCCTATTTATGTATCTAGTTACCTCCCTCAAGTGCTTAGCTCTACTCCAAGGACGATTTTGTAACTTTGCCTGTTTCACTAATGCGTCTTAAATGTCCCCCCGACACCCCCCTGCCAGTATTGCTGTTGCCATAAGCAGTACTTGAAAAAAAAAAAAAAACGGTTAATAATTCAGGTGTTGTGGATCCTTCCTCACTCCTCGATTCTCCTTCCCATTTTGATTGATGGCGGGCAAGAAGTTAGTGCCAGAAAATGTTCGGTCAGTTGTTTTTTTTATTTTGAAGTTCATATTTAAGACATACAGTAAAAGCACCTTTTTTTTTTTCCTTTGAAAAGATGCAACATTTTCATTTAATTCAGCACCAAAGTCACCATGTTCTGTTCCTTTGCAAGTCTACACAGCTGCGTGTGTATATAAGGTACAAAATCACACTTTATTTTATCGTGTGACAGCCATTTTGTTCTCATCACTTTTGTGTTGTAGCTGAGGTGTTAGGGTTTCTTTGATTTTTCTCTTGAGGAAGTGGCCTTTCTTCTGGGGCGGAACGGTTGTCGGTACAGAGTATAAAATTGTTTTGTTTTTTTAATGGACAGCCATATGAACTGACTGTCGGAGAGTCAAATAAATGAGATTATGTCTGAAAATGTGGGATCTTCCATTCTATTATATATAATTTAAATCGGAGTGGGGCTGATCTGGAGATATTTTATAATGCGCTTGGATTTGTATGTTTGAATTTTTTCCTCAGGATCTGTTTTGTTTTGAGTTTTTAAAACTTGATATTTTATTGGTGTGACATTTTTGCACTGCCTCATGTATTTTAAGATCATGTTGTTTTTTTGTGTGTTTGTCTTTGTTGCCTTGAATTATTGAATACATTGTGCTTTACCATCATTCGCCTTGAGGTTGCTCTTTTGTTTTGGCTTAAATCAAATTAGCCTCTTTTTTTTTTTCCCCTTCCTTCTCTGTTAAAACACACTATTCTGTGCTCGATTTTCATTCCACACAAACAGCTCTTGTTAGGAGTAACGGACGTCTGTCAGTAGAATTATTTATCTCGAACCTTAACTTTTCTCGGAGCAAAGCCAGCCAGAAACAAATGGGAAGGTTAGTGAGAGAACTGTATTAAATGTATGTTTCAAACAGTCTGTTTAGCTTCTCATCGGCCTTTGTTGGACCTGTTATTGTCAATACATCTCACAATTTAATGAACTAGAGTGGAATGAAGATCTGCTCTTTGTTTTTTTTCACATGAGAACCAAAGAATTGCTGCCATCCCATCCAAATTCTTAAACGTAGTGTCCTGTTGTGACGCTAAAGGTTCTTCATTTCTTTCTTTCTTCTGTTTTTCTCGCCTGGTAAAGCAGTGAATAAACCAGGGGAGGAAAATATGTCATGTCTTGTCATCAGATTTGTCATCCCCACTAATTATCCCCCTGCCATGACACCATCTTCCAATTTCCATTCTTAAAAAAGTAATTTTAGTCGCTCTGTAATTAATGTAGATTTGTTTGAGATGACCATTGCCAGCTTGTTGCTGTTTCTCCTTTTTTTTTTCCTCATTATCAAAGCAACTGAACATGTGAAATGAATTTAAACTGAGACAAATTTGAACAGCAAAAACATCTGCCAACGTGTCCATCATCCAGGCAGCAGACCACCTATGGTCTGACGTCCGCCGATCACACAGTGCGAGTGTGCGAGACCGCGAGTGTGCCCTCAAACATGAGTCCTACTGTATAGATATACATGTGTTGGATGGATAAAAGCTCCTCTCGGGGCTGCAGGCAGCAGCAGGTGGACTGAGAAATGTATTCGAGACCCCTGATCTTTCTCTGATGTGGCATATATCTGCAAAAATGGGAAAATGCTGATAAATGCTGTCTCTTTTTAATAAATGTGCTATTTTATCAGAATGTGGTGCTGCTGTTTTTCCACTCGACACCCCTGAGTTGCCGTTGAGTACTTTGTGAGATCTCTTGACTCCACAGCATCCAAAGTGTGAAGCATTTTGGGACTCTGCAACTTAAAAAAATTAAAAATATAACAGTCTAACAATTTTTCCTGACGGAGTAGTCACTGTGACCCTGCAGTTTAGCAGGGTCACACCACATGCACAGGCCTTTTTGTTTGTCCAGGTGTTGTTTTTTCCACCTTCTCCCACCAACTGTGAAAACCTCTTTAAATAGAACCACATATCTAAATGGTATCAGGACCAGAATATCCAAAAGAGGAACACAGCTGAACAAAGTAGACTGAATCATGACCAAAACCAGGGCTGTCAAAGTTAACGTGATAATAACGCTAATTAGTTTTAGCCACTAATTTCTTTAACTCATTAACGCAATTTGCAATTTTTAGGTTGTAGCGGACTCAGTTTTAAAGCTAGAGTGCTTGTCGAGAAGGAGGCTAAATAAGCTTCTACTTTTGGCCATATTCAAAGGGGTCCCTTGACCTCTGACCTCAAGATATGTGAATAAAAATGGGTTCTATGGGTAGCCACGAGTCTCCCCTTTACAGACAATTAACAGCCCAACCACAAACACAAATGGCCACACTCTATGTCACGAGCCATTGTTAGATCGAGCTTTAATAACCAAAGAATGACTCCATAGAGTTACAGTATATCATATTCACTATTAACATATATATATATACAAAAAAAATAACATTTATAAATTAATAGATTTGACATTGAAGTGCATCATTTTCCTTGTAAACTTTGAGGCTGTGTCTTTTCAGATAGAAAATAGTTTCAACCAGATGATTTCCATGCAGTCCAGTGTCAGTTTGACTTCATCTGTAGTACAGAGCCATGAAGGGTGTGTGTGAGAGGTGAACGCCGCCGGCTCCGCAGGGCACCCCTGATCCAGCCTGACTGCAGCCTAGAACCAGGCCCAGCTCCAGAGCAGGCAGCGTGCCGCCGACCTCATTGCCCCACACGTCACCATCGGTGTCCTGCAGAGCCCCTCCTGGTGGATGCCCCCTGGAAGAAAACGCCACCCGCCGCATGTTCGCCACGCTGGGACCCCCTCCGGCAGCACCCGCAGCCTCCTGCAGACTCTGGATGAGGAACAGCAGATCCACTCTCAGCTCCACTGTGTTGCCCCGCGACCACAAACTGTACCTGAAGGAGGCGAGAGACAACAGGGGTTACAACCAGGCCTGACACTCCCAGAGGCCATCAGTCAAGATGTTTTTGTCTTCCGAGGGTTTTTTTTTGACTGAAATGAGTGTAAGTCTTGGTAAAAAGTAAAGAACATATTGAGAGTTTTTACCTTGTAGGAAGGTCCCGCTTTGCCATTGATGAAAGCACAGGATGTATATCCAAATGTTGTGGGTTGGAAAGCTGGAGGTGAAGCTCAGCTCTCGTAACCGTCAACGACAAAATCTCCCTGGTGAAGAGAAACTCCACATCTGTGCCTGAGGAGGAGAAGAAGAAGATGGAGTCTGTCAGGTAAGACAAAGCATTTCATGTCCCAAAGCAACACACACACAACTCATGCCAGGCGCTATAGTTTAATAAATCCCAGGGATCTGAGTAGGATCTCCACCACAGAGGTGATGTTTTCACTTCTAATACCTTGTTAATCTGTCAGCAGGATGTCCCGACGCTTCTTGGAGGGGACAGTAAGCCAGCTAAAGACTCATTTGTATGCAGATAACACGGTCCTCTATACAGCTGCATTAATCAAGCCATTAATGTCCTCCCAATCTGCTTTTCATGCACGTCAGCTTTCACTTCTGCAGCTTCTATGACATTCCTGCACAGTGTCACTCTTAACACTGTAGGTCTGCATGTGGCTATTTGATGCTGCATCGTTTTTTCAGCTGAATGATGTACTCATTCATCCCTATCCTCTCTGCATGTTAACTGGATGGGCAATGATGATGAATGTAAATACTTTTCATGGGCAACGCTGCTCTTTTATACATTTTAAATTCCATACCATAGCTTTTTTTTTCTTTTATTAATTCTCTCATTTTTATTATTCTTAATGTTCTGTTTTTAATTTCACTATTTTAGCATCGACTGTCCTCTTATTGTCTATTTTATTGCCTATCTGACATTGTTTGGATGTGTTCCATTTTTAATTTCTTTCGTAAAGCACTTTGAGCGACATCTCGTATATGAAAAGTGCTCTATAAATACAGTTATTAATGTATTAATTAATACAAATTTAATGCCCATGTTTCATGGTCAAGAAATACATTCAACCTTAAGTTAAGTAATGGAATTTATGTGTTTTGGTGCAGTTTTTCACCACTTTTAGAGGTTTGCCCTCTAGTCCACTTGTGGAAACACCAGCTCCCGTGGTTACAGTATTATTATTTTTTTTACTTTTTTATGTTGCATTGAGCTACATTTAGTGGTATTAGAGGGACTATTTGTAACTTTCAGAAATGCTCGTTAACAGCGACACCTGTGGCCGTTAAGTCAACGAAGGTCAGCGTCGGGCTCGCGCTTGCTCGCTCTACATAGACATGAACGAGCATCGCTCAACACAGTGAGGCGACACACGTCAGCTAAATCACAATATCACTCTATATTTCAGCTGCTTGGCAGTAATGTTAGCTGGCCAGACCAAGGTCTCTCCATGAATCAATGCTGATCCTAGTGTTGGCTTCGGAAGCTGAAGCGGGAAAAGAGGGTCGGTGCCGGGGCTGAAGCAGGAAGAGAAACGTTATCTCCTCCCGACTGCGCCCGCAGGGAGACAACGGCACCCGGTCAAGACGATAACGTTTCTCTCTGCGGACCCCCGTCACTTCACAAGACACGGGAAACCTCTGTTGGTCTGGAGGAGCTGCAGCATTTATTTCTGCACAAACGTCCACTGTACATTCACTAGATATTCTCAAAGCTACTAACTCTTCTGCAGTGTGTAGTGTGCGCGCATGCACGTGTAGGGGTGGAGCGAGACAGCGAGAACGCGCGCTCTGTCTGAGTGAAGACAAACAGGCAGAGGAGGAGAGACTCCAGCCACACGCGAGCGCGCATGGAAAACCGACCCGGTAGATTTATACATGTAAGAAGCTACAAACAGTCCCTTTAAAGCACATGGAAGATAAACCTGATCTTCACTTTTTTCTGGTGCAGCCCATCTGTGCCGTCTCTTTGTAAATGTGTACCAGGACCAACACAACACATTTCATTTCAGCAGTATAAGCAAAAGTTTATAATGACATGGCAACATGTGTTTCAGCTGGAAAAACTTCTTTTCCTTACCTCCTCTCAGTCGTCCTTGAATTCCCTTCACGTTCCTGCAGTGGACTCCTTCTTGACAGCAGTGGTAAACCCGTCGCACAAAGCTGAACAGAGACTTTCCTGGGAAAACAGGGCCCTGTGAGGAGGCTCCCGGTGTGAAAGGCCGAACACGGAGCTGCAACAGCGTCGCTTCATCATCATCATCATCATCATCTCCTGCAGCTTGCTGCGTGTTCTCCAGCAGCCAAGGCGCAGCCAGCTCTGCGCACCTCCTCGACGCGTCCGTGCGTAAAGTTGATCCAGAGGAGGATTCATCTGCAGGTTTTGGTGACTGTGATAGAAATCCCAGCGTGTCGAAAGCACGACCGAATACTCCAATGTGACCTGAGAGAAGAAACAGAGCGATCCAAACGCAGCGAGAGGAGGAAGAGGCCATGGTGATGTTTCTAAATCCTGGCCCAAATGGAGATTCACTGGTGGGCAGCTTTTCTCTCCCTCTCTTTCTCTCTCTCTCTCTTTCTCTCTCTCTATCTCTCTCTCAGCTTGCTATATACCCCTCTGACAATGGGGACATCTTCCCACTTATAATTTGAATCCTGACCCTCCTCACAGACCCTGCCCCTCTTTTTGTTCGAGCCCTTAACCACCCATTTACCCCCCTGCTGCTTTCTTTTAACGCGCCTGCATAATGAGGCGCCCTGAAGAGACCATTCACATTCAGCTCCTCAGCTAATGACTCTAATGACTCCAGATCTAGAAACATCAAGAACTTATTCACAACAACGTATAGAGCAGAAAACATTGGGCACAGAACGTGAACAATAACTATTTTTTATGAGCATGCACTGGAAACAATTACAGTATTAACCTGTTATTGCTAAAAACAGACATTCTTTAGGCATTTGTGTGATTTGTGTGTTTGTTTGGCATCATCAGACCTGATTCTGACTTTACATACAACATATAGCATGATAGTGTTTAACATTAAATTGCTGAATGACATGAATCGATGGAGGTGACTGGACTAATCCGTTTAAATTACTGTGTTATTGGTCACTATTATAGGTGAAATTCTTATCTGGGACATTCAAGTGTTTTGCTTAAGTTCACTTCTACAAGACTGTTGCTGGGACACCAACTGCAAAAACTACCATCTTAAATATTAATTCAGATGGTTTTGAGAGGATATAACTCATTTTGGGTAATAGGAAGTAGAATCCTTTGAGAGAAAATAAAACAAATAAATTGCCAGAAAAAAGTAAGAATTGGGCATTTTGGTTTTGCAATAATCAACAATCTGATAATAACAATGCGTCCTCTGCCACTGCACTGTAAACAATTGCTGTTAATTTACAGCAGGATTTCAACAGTATTAACCTGTTATTGCTAAAAACAGTGCTTTACTGTTAATACAAAAGAAAACCTGTTAAATTACGCTCATAGGTTGTTTTTTAACTGAGCTATAATGCATTCTTAAAAAACAGCACTTTACTGCTGATCAGCTGTCTAAAGTATCATCAGTAACAGTTTCATGCAGTATTTCTTTAATTCTGGGACCTGATCTGCTCATGTGAGGCTTGTACATTGTACATGATTGTAAAATCAGTGAATTAGCTTTATTGTTCTTCACTCACATGTTGTTCTGGTTTGCATTCTGTGCTTGTAGCCAGCTAGATACAGACATTTTGCGAAAAGTGTCAACAAGTGTATTATAGCCTTTTTCCTAACAAGTGCCTTTAATTGTATTTAGTGTGACTATTCCTATGTCTGTAACCTGCTAAGACTATTCATCTAGGCAAAAAATAATGTTGTAAAAAAATATAACCTAAATAGTGCATTAAAACAAATCAGTAAGATAATGTAAAAGAAAGGTGAAAAACAGCTATGTAATGTATCTTTAAACAGTAAATTAACTGTAAAATACTGTGAAATTAATAAAAAAACAACCAGTTCAAACTGTATTTTTCATTAACAGTACAAAGCTGTAAATTTCAGCGACAGTATAATAATGTTAGTTTTACAGTAACATAAAGGCGACCCTGCTGCCAGCTCTTTACTGTTATTTTACTGGGAGATTCTTAACAGTGCATGTGTTTGGTTTTTCAAATAGCGCACTTGTCCTTCTTCTTCTGGGCCACTTGTGACCATTTTGCAATGAGGCGTTAAGCCCGAGGGGGAGAACAATGGGTTTGGGATTGCAGGGTCACATGCAGGCCGCTGATGGCCCTAATAAGGCCCTGTGTCGATCCCTGTGGCTTTAAACAAGCATTTACCAAAGTAGCTCACAAGACTCAACAGTGAGAGGATCATGTATTCATTTAATTCCCAATAATAATGCACTACAGTATCACAGTGGATCTCAACTCAGCAAACATTACAATACAGGCATTCTTTTCTTTCTTTCTTTTTTTTAACAAATGACACATTCAATAACAACAACAAAAAAAAACACTAGATCTAATAGCCGAATAGTTAAATAACATTTTTATTCTACCAAAGAGTTGATTTCAAATAAATAGACATTTTTATAAAAACTATTTTTTTTGATTACTTTATAAATTTGTGTAATACAAATACACAATAGATTTGATCTTGCTTTAGTCTACGTTTCCTATTAAATGAATAAATACAAGTAAGAGGAATTACTACATTCGCTGCGTTGAGGATGTGATTCAATGGAAAATATCTGTAAAGGGGAAAAAGGGTGCAAAGTGTGTGTAAACGGGAGCTTAAGACGGCAAAGATTGTGCTTCTCGATACAAAAGGTAATGTGTTTGAGCAAACGGAAATAAAATTCAGACAAATTGTACCCAAACCAGCACGGGAATAAGTGAAATTAAAACTTCATTATAAACAAAACTTCCTCAGCAAAACCTCTACCAACCATCTTCTCTGTCATTTATTATACAAATTTTAAAAAAGTTCTGCTATGAATGTGAGTGCCATAAGGTGTGCTAGCATCATACAGTGAACCACAGAGGAACCTTTAAGTTATATTCTCTTGATCTTAATGTTACTCACAGGGCAGTTCAATGAAATAGAGCTCCTCTTGAGCACTGAGAGCAGACGTCACGCCGCCGCCGTCCCGTCAGAGCAGGTTGACACCGTGTTTCATCAGTCTGTGTCGGGCCTTGCCGGGCAGCGAGAAGGCACTGTCCTGGTGGTTGGGGATGCCGGAGTTCCTCAGCGATCCCCCGTGCTGCTGGAAGTAAGTCTCCTGGGCCACGCTGCGGGTTCCATACACAGCAGCTCCGGCACTCCTGCGGTGGAAATGTCACATTTCCATTTCAAGCATGCGGGAAGATGACGCGCAACACAAAAGAGTAAAGTGACACAATGACGTCATAAAAACAATGGGACTTTCTTTTCCGGTAATTGTGAGTGTGATCTAGAAGAAGAACATTCAGGGATTGGTGGGATGTGATGATGGACATGATGAACTGACAGATCCAACGCCCCACCCCCGACTTCTACTTCTACTCCTCCCCCCCAAACCACCACCACCATCACGTCACTGCCGTACTGACCTGATAATAGCCTCCTGCAGAGTTCCAGTGTTACAGAAATGCGAGTGAAGAAGCGATGTGGCTCTCACAAAAGGACGCTCCGGGGCTCCCCCTGGTCGACCAGACAGGTTGGCTGCAGAGACACACAATAACAAGAGACTCAGTACCGCGGTGGCACATTAACCTGGACAAGCATGTCTGACGCACAAAGGAATGCTGATCACAGTCTTACTAATTAGCCATTAGCTCATGCAAAGACAAATATAAACTCCCACCCCCCCTCCTAGTCCCCAGGTAGAGATGGTGGGGCAGAAGATACTCACTCTAGAAGGAAACTGGGAAACTGGAAAAGACAGAATTATCAGAAAAAAAGATGCAGAGTGAGTAAAGATAAACACAGAGAGTCGAAGAGTGAATGAAGACAGGAGATGTGTCAGAGTGTTACGGGAGCCTCACTGGTCATTGTGCTCTGAATGCAGTCAAAATGGGCAAAAATGTAGGGTCCCGGAGCGCCCGGGGCCGCTGGAGAGATGGTCCTCAGATGGGCCTCCAGTCCGTTGAGTGACGCCAGGCTGCTGTGATACTGGATGCAAACCATAAAGGAGGAGCCATGTGTTAGCATTACAAAGGCAATATTAGTGCACAGCTGCTGGATTCATTACGATGTGTTACATTCAGCTGTGTCATGAAGTATCTTTTTGTGTTTTTTTTTGCTCACAAACTTTCAATACGTGACCAAAAATGAGAGAAATGATTATTATCAGGGTTGCCATCGTTTCTCACCACTTCCTCCACAGAAGCTGTGTCGCTCGAGAAGTGCGGCTCCACCAGCAGAGCCAGCACTAGGCCTTTGACCCGGTGCACGTACAGCGTCATGGGAATCAGCGGACACTCCTCTGGGCTGTCAAAAGCACCAGAGCAAGTAGGAGGATCTGGTATCTCCGCCTCGTGGCCCAGAACACTCCCACAGCCACCACTTCTGTCGGCCTCTTCCGAAACCTCACCATCGTGGGATTCCTCAGCCCCCCTGAGGTCAAACGCTGTCCCACAGTGTCCTGCGTCTCCATCACCATCTCCTCCGCCTCCACCTCCACCTCCATTTAGATGGGAGTTTTCTCCCAACAATGAGCCGTCTCCTTCATTATGCATCCCACTGACTCCGCCTCCGTTGCTGTGAAAGCTGTGATAATGCGACTCTTCCAGCACTTCTTCCTCAGCTACGGGGGAGTGTTTCCCGTTTGAGAAAGGAGGCTTGAGCGACGTCGGTGAGGGATCAGCGGCACTCTGCGATGGAAGCATGGAGATGTCTGACAAGAGAGGGCTGAGGGATAACCTCTGGGAGGACTGGGAGGAACCTGGATCAGATGGCTCCGACTCAGTGGAGGGAGTGTCAGATAACGTTCTTGACAGGCGGGTCTTCTTCGGGGGGGTGTTTTTGAGTGGGGTAGAGTGGGAACTGGAGGATTGGAAAACAGTTTTGAGACACTCAGGATTCTCTAGAAATGTTACACAAACAGATCTGGAGCTCATTAAGGGAAGACGCTACCTGAAGTCTTTGTCGACGGGGGCAGATTGCAGGTACTGGAGTTCAGACATTGTAAGGAACACAGTAGTGGAGCTGATGGCACCGCCAAATGAGCTGAAGGTACTCGGCCCGTTGGGTTTCTGGGCCTGCATCAAATTTAAAACACTGGCTTAAGACTTTTTCTGCTAAAGGAATAGTTTAACATTTTGGTAAATACGCCAATTGGCTTTCTTGTCAAGAGTCACGGGGCATTCACACCAAACACAAAGTGAACTTTTCGTGCGGCACGATTACATACAAAGTCAATGCAAAGAGGCAAATAGACGCAAGTTTGCGCAGGGTGACACGAAGTACGAGAATATGCAAAATTCGTATCATTCGTGCAAGTTGAAATATTTAAACTTGAGCAAAAAAATTGCGTGACGCTGACGCAAAAGCCTATCAGCGTTGAGATTCTCCTCCCGTCGTCACTGACGTCCTGACGCTGTTGAATCAGAAATGGAGGAAAACAATATTGTAGTCGTCTGTGGGCACCCAGAGCTATAATAGTACATCATATTTGTACAGAGACCGGGCAAAACTCTGTGAAATGTACGTGTATAAACCACAGACTGTCTATAGTTTAAACAACAACATCGCTGCCGTATTTATGCCTGGATGACGTTATGTTGAGTGTTGATGGAGCAGCTACAATGTTAGCATAGCCTGGCACTGATCAAGCCGAACTCCATCCAGAAAACAAGCATTTTAAAAGATGTTTGTTCGTCGTCTTGCGGACAGACTTGACAAAGCATGAATTCAGACTTTATACAAATCAACATCATTATTTACTTCGGCATCCTTTTGATCCGTTTATTGTTGGGCTATCAAAGGGCTGACCTCTGACCCCAAGATACTGTATGTGAATGAAAATGGGTTCTATGGGTACCCACGAGTCTCCCTTTACAGACATGCCCACTTTATGATAATCACATGCAGTTTGGGTAAGTCATAGTCAAGTCAGCACACTGACACACTGACAGCTGTTGTTGCCTGTTGAGCTTGGGTTTGCCATGTTATGATTTGAGCATATTATTTATGCTAAATGCAGTACCTGTGAGGGTTTCTGGACAATATTTGTCATTGTTTTGTGTTGTTAATTGATTTCCAATAACAAATATACATACACTTGCATAAAGCAGCATATTTGTCCACTCCCATGTTGATAAGAGTATTAAATACTTGACAAATCTCCCTTTAAGGTACATTTTGAACAGATAAAAAACGTGTGATTAATTTGCATGCGATTAATCACGATTAAATATTTTACTCGATTGACAGCCCTAATTTATTGCAATTAAATCACAGCAAAAATCTGTTTATTTTGGGTTCATACCGCAGTACAACATGTGGCTTGCTAGATACAGTGAATACAGCTCGGTGAAATTCACAGATTCAAAGTGGCCTTTTAAAGGGTCCTTGGTTAGTTCTCAACAAAACAAAAGTCTTATTATTCCATTAAATTATTTAGTTCAATTAAAGTGAATGCAAAAGATTGTGAAAAATGACAGCTTGCTAGGCTAGTGATGAGTTTACTCTTTCAAGCGTTTCATGCACAACTGTTAGGTGAGAAAAGCTTTAGGACAGCATTTGGTCCCACCATCATGTCCTACCTTGGTGTAGGTTTCACTCTCATGAACCATCACCTTCATTGTGAGGTCTGGAGACATCTGTGTGCTCACAACTCTGCAGAGAAAAAGGCAAAAAAGGCAAAAAAGTCAGATTTCAAAACCTGTTATTTACAAAAAAAAAACCTATCCCGCTGACTGGTAGATAAATTATATAGTTAAAATGTCAGCTCACCTTCCTCTGAAAAGAATACAGCCCGCTGACACTAGAGGGCAGCGCTGACAGGCCTGAAGAATAAGGGCAGCTTTGAGCAGGAGAAGTGGGTCAACCTACGGACAAGAATTCAAATGGTTACCTTTCAGCTCAAGGTGACAACTGGACAATTTAGAAGATAATAACTTTATAGTTCAATTGTTACACTAATACAAGACACTGCAAATGTTGGAATATAACATTTTAAAATGCTGTCAGCTATTGTATAATGTGACAGACTTCTCAGTCACAGTAATTTTGCAAAAGCTAGAAGATTGCACCAACAACGGCCAGAAAGATCCAGGATTTATTGGCATTTGTCTGGCAGCTTGTGCACATCAAAATGTAATCTCTAGGTGCAACAAGTGTGCAGATAATTTGCCACGCTGAGCACTTCTTACGCAATACCACAAAACCACAATACCACAGGACATTGTGACACATGTCATGTCCAAGAACATTTATGAAAAACTGCTGCAGGTCAAATGTGGAACTGTGACAACATTTGTGTGCGTACATTAGTTGAGTCGATGGTTCTCAAGCAGCTGAAGACGTGCTGAAGCTCTGAGGATCCTGACTGTAGGTGTGAGAGGTACAGCGCCCAACAAGCAGCCAGAGTTTCCCGACTGTTGAGCTGCAGTGCAAAAAAAAGTTTAAATTACAACATGCAACTTTTAAAAAGAAACAATTTTGAATTAATAGCCACTAAAATGAAAAAAAAAACCAAAAAAAAACTGGCAGTTTGAAACTTATTGACTAGTTCCTCTTTTTTTATGTGACTTTTACTCTGAGCTTTTGTAGATTGCTCTATTGCGTTGCTCTACAACTTGATGCAGATGCAAGTCTTTCTTAAAAAAACATCTTAAAGGAAGAGTGTGTTGCATTCAGGGGGATCTACTGGCAGAAATTGAATATAATATTAATACTAGGGCTGTCAATCAAAACATATTTAATTGTGATTAATCACATATTTTTTTTATCTGTTCAAAATGTATCTTAAAGGCAGATTTATGAAGTACTTAATACTCTTATCAACATGGGAGTGGACAAGTGGAAATCAATTAACACAAAACAATGACAAATATTGTCCAGAAACCCTCACAGGTACTGCATTTAGCATAAAAAAAATGCTCAAATCATAACATGGCAAACTGCAGCCCAACAGGCAACAACAGCTGTTGGTGTGTCAGTGTGCTGACTTGACTATGACTTGCCCCAAACTACATGTGATTATCATAAAGTGGGCATGTCTGTAAAGGGGAGACTCGTGGGTACCCATAGAACCCATTTTCATTCACATATCTTGAGGTCAGAGGTCAAGGGACCCCTTTGAAAATGGCCATGACAGGTTTTCCTCGTCAAAATTTACCGTAAGTTTGGAGCGTTATTTAACCTCCTTTGTGACAGTATGACATGATTGGTACCACTAGATTCCTTAGGTTTTTTAGTTTCATATGATGCCAGTATCATCACTCTAGCCTTAAAACTGAGCCCGCTACAACCTAAAAAACGCAAGTTACGGTAATGCGTTAATGAAATGAGTGGCGTTAAAATAAATTTGATATATAATATATATAATTTTATAATTAATAAGAATATTTTCTGTAGTGTATAATCACCCCACATTCATGTTTTAGCATCAACCACCGTAGTTCTCCTACACGCTCGACACACGTAAGAAGTTCCAGTTGGTTGCGATGTGCAACCTAACCGCTAGATGCAACCAAATCCTACACACTGCCCCTTTAATCGTTCTGGGACAGAGCAGATAATAACAAGACTACTATGGCATAAGACTACTAGACAACTGAAAAGTGCACCTGGTAGCTATGTCGGACGGAGCCATTGTAGAAACAAAAGAGGTTTATGAGCTGATCCAGGAGCTCACAGACACTGACGGTGGGGACTTCGACTGAGCAGCCCAGAGCCTGGGAGGAACAAAAAAGACTAAAATAACTATCAAAGACTAAATTTTAGGAAAAAAAAGTCAGAGACATCTTGAAAAGTTGCAGCTGGACCACCTGTGTGTGCTCACTCACCCAAAAGAAGTCATCTTTCATACGGATGGCAAACGTGTTGCGGCGCAGCCTCAGTATACGCACAGGTGAGGAGGAGAGTTCAGAGACACAGCGGCAGGCACCGGCAAGCTGACCACAGAGCAGCTCCTGCTTATCTAAAGGGGTCTGACAGGAATACATGCAACTTTGAGGTTACAGAACTAAACGCTGTGGATTGAAATATAAACACAAAGGAGCACTGGGCGATCATCATCATACTCAACATACTCCAACAATACAACCAAACATGCAACAAGTGTGTGAGAGTCCAAACCTCTTCCGGGTAGAAGTAGCAGATTCCCTCTCTTGTAGGGTCGCCCTCTCCTCTGACTCTGGATCCATCATAGAGGAAGAAATAACTACACCTGCAGAATAAACACACAAAGAAATGTCTTCATTTAAAGGCACAGTGTGTAGGATTTGGCAGCATCTAGTGGTGCGGTTGCAGATTGCAACCAACTGAGTACCCCTCCGCTCACTCCTCCCTTTCCAAGACTGTGGTAACGTGAGCCGCCGAGTGCAAAACTGTTTTAACGCCGTTCGCCTCGCTCAGAGGCCATCCTTACCATAATAACACTACTGTAGGAGCAACGGAAGTCAGACGGCGGCTGGTGGTACCACGGTTTTGCACTCTGCGGCTCACGTTATCACAGTTTCACAAGCGTGTCGGAGAACTACGGTGGCCTTCAGGTAACGTAAAAACAAGAAAGGCTCTCTCTGGAGTCAGTGTTTGGTTTGTCTGTTCTGGGCTACTGTAGAAACATGGCGGAGCAACATGGCGGACTCTGTGAAGAGAACCAAGGCCTATGGAAAAGAGGTTGGGTCACGGGCGGACATGGGTCTTGGGGTATGGGGTAAAACACATGCGCAGTATAACTGAAGCTGCGGTCGTGCTTTGCGATTGGCTCAATTTTGGCGAGGACAGACCAGATTTTACTGCACATGTGCTGTACCCCCAAAGATATGACGCGCTGATGACGCGTGACCCAGCCTCCTTTCCATAGACCTTGCCGCTCCCTATGTAGATATGGAGGGTTCATTCTAAGGTAACGAAAACACAAGTTTCAGGTGATTATGCACTAATGAAAACTTCTGAATAAAGTTCTGAATAAATAATAGATCCCCGAAATGTTACGTACTGTTCCTTTAAAAAGTTAAAAAGCAAACACAGTTGTTGGCTTCAGAGCAGTCTGTTTGGCTTCCCTGGACATAGACTGGAAAAATAATTAACCAATAAATTAATTAATTTAATCAATTAACATACCATTGTTTCATTCAATCATGTATTCATATGCTTGACAAGAAAGGCCAAATTGCAAACATTGTTGTGGATTTTCCAGGTGGAACAGAAATATCAGCAATCTGTAATGTGCAGTTCACAGTTCATGCAAAAACATGTATGTTTGGTTAACAATAATAATCTGTATTATTTCATTTTTAGGGTGATGGCAGAGAATGCACATGAGAAGATCAGAGTAGTGGTTTGATGTGACCATCAGCTCCAGACCCCAGTGATCAGTAGAGGTGCATGTTTACAGGTCTATCCTGCAGACTACAGCTGTCAGTCTCAGCTGATCTTACCTTCTCGAGTCTGGAGGAATAAGAAGCTCAGCCATCACCAACACGAAGCCCAGAAACAGCCAGTTGTCGCTCAGTCATCAGTTTATCTTTGCATCCATGTATTTCCTTCTCGACAGCCTGAAGATGCACACAAAAAGTAGAACTGAAGTTTTTAGCTGCGAGCTCCGAGATGTTACAAATCCTCCGACGCACAGCTGTTTGGCACTTAAAAAAACATAAAGATGTAGTCTATTATAACAAATCACACCCAGGACAGAGATGGATAGTGCTTCCATCCACTGTTTGCGTTTATTCGCCTCTAAAACGAGTCAGTGTGACAGCAGGGCTGCTGCCAATTGAGGAATGCGGGTCAGTCAGTCACACGTAGTGGAAGTCATGTGAAAGTATGGCAAGCTCACTGGGACAAACTAGTGGGCCATTAAAGAAACACTCAACAAGCCATATACCTAGTGGTAGAATAAATAAATACAGTATTTACATAGTTTATTTTAAGCAGGCTATAACATGTAAATGTAAAAGTAAAAACTTCCATTTCAAGAAAACGTCTTGTTACATTATCATTACTGATGCATTACTGTGTAAGCAGTATTTTACAGCTATCACTTTACCTTTGATATACTATAAATTATATAATTTAAATTAATTATGATTAAATTAATTATATAAAATAAATGATACAAAATTATAATAATAAATTATAATAATAAATTATATATTATAAGAATATTCAAAAGAATAATTATAATAATTTAACAGAATGTGATACATACATGTAAAATAAGATAAGATATTCCTTTATTAGTACCGCAGTGCGGAAATGTACAGTGTACAGCAGCAAAGGGGATAGTGCAAAAAACAAGATGCATCAGCAAACACAGTAAAAAAAAAA
>CAKAOH010042511.1:0-42105 GCA_916701665.1 Sebastiscus tertius
CATAAAAAAGTCATAGTTTATGGTTCATAGTGTATGTCGAGAAATATTAAAAAAAAGGTCATAGTATAGTATGTCGAAAAACGGTCATAGTATAGTACTGTATGTTGACAAAAGTGATTAAAAAAAGTCATAGTATAATAAGTTGAAACATTTTGTGAATAAAAGTCATAGTGTAGTATGTTGAAAATTTCCATGAATAAAAGTCATAATATAGTATGTCGGAAAAACTTCACCAAAAAAAGTCATAGGATATAGTATGTGGAAAAATTTCATGAAAACAAGTCATAGTATATTATGTCGAAAATTTTCATTAAAAAAAGTCAGAGTATGGTATGTTGAAACATTTTATGAAAAAAAAGTCATAGTATAGTATGTTGAAAGATTTCACCAAATTTCACAAAAAAAATCATAGTGTAGTATGTCGAAACATTTCACCAATAAAGTAATATAGTATGTCGAAAAATGTCATGAAAAAAAGTCATAGTCATGACTGTCTCAAAAATGTCACCAAAAAATTCAGTTCAGTATGTCAAAAAATTTCACCAAAAAAAGTCATAGTATAGTATGTCGAAAAATGTCATGAACAAAAAGTCATAGAATAGTATGTCGAAAAATGTCAGGAAAAGAAGTCATAGTATAGTATGTCAAAAAATTTCACCAAAAAAAGTCATAGTATAGTATGTTGAAAAAATGTATAAAAAAGTCGTAGTATAGTATGGCCAAAAAGTTCAAGGAAAAAACGTCGTAGTAGATTATGTCGAAAAAATTAAAAAAAAAGTCATAATATTGTATGTGGACAAAAGTGATTAAAAAAAGTCATAGTATTGTATGTGGACAAAAGTGATTAAAAAAAGTCATAGTCATGACTGTCTCAAAAATTTCACCAAAAAATTCAGTTTAGTATGTCAAAAAATTTCATGAAAAAAAGTCATAGTATAGTATGTCGAAAATTTCATTAAAAAAAAGTCGTAGTATAGTTTGACCAAAAAGTTCATGAAAAAAACGTCATAGTAGATTATGTAGAAAAAAATTAGAAAAAAGTCATAGTATTGTATGTCGACAAAAGTGATTAAAAAAAAGTCATAGTCATGACTGTCTCAAAAATGTCACCAAAAAATTCAGTTCAGTATGTCAAAAAATTTCACCAAAAAAAGTCATAGTATAGTATGTCAAAAAATGTCATGAAAAAAGTCATAGTAGATTATGTCGAAAAAATGTATAAAAAAGTCATAGTATAGTATGTTGAAAACGGTCATAGTATAGTTCGTATGTTGACAAAAGTGATTAAAAAAAGTCATAGTATAGTATGTTGAAATATTTCACCAAAAAAAGTCATAGTATAGTATGTCGAAAAATGTCATGAAAAAAATGTCATAAAAATGTCATTTTATGTTGAAAAATTTCATGAAAAAAAGTCGTAGTATAGTATGACCAAAAAGTTCATGAAAAAAACGTCATAGTACATTATGTCGAAAAAATTTATAAAAAAGTCATAGTATAGTATGTCGACAAAAGTGATTAAAAAAAGTCATAGTCATGACTGTGTCAAAAATTTCCCCGAAAGAATTCATAGTATAGTATGTTGAAAAATTTCATGAAAAAAAGTCATAGTATAGTATGTCAAAAAATTTAGTGAAAAAATGTCATAGTAGAGTATGTCAAAAAATTTAGTGAAAAAATGTCATAGTAGAGTATGTCAAAAAATTTAGTGAAAAAATGTCATAGTAGAGTATGTCAAAAAATTTATAAAAAGTCATAGTATAGCATGTCGAAATATTTCACCAAAAAAAGTCATAGTATTGTATGTCGACAAAAGTGATTAAAAAAAGTCATAGTCATGACTGTCTCAAAATTTTCACCAAAAAATTCAATTTAGTATGTCAAAAAATTTCACCAAAAAAGTCATGGTATGTTGAAAAAGTTCACCAAAAAAAGTCATAGTATATGAGTCAAAAACTTTCATGAAAAAAATCATACTATAGTATGTCGAAAAACTTCATGAAAAAAAGTCATAGTATAATATGACCAAAAAATTAATGGAAAAAACGTCATAGTAGATTATGTCGAAAAAATGTATAAAAAAGTCATAGTATAGTATGTCGACAAAAGTGATTAAAAAAAGTCATAGTCATGACTGTCTCAAAAATGTCACCAAAAAATTCAGTTCAGTATGTCAAAAAAATTTCACCAAAAAAAGTCATAGTATAGTATGTCAAAAAAAATCACCAAAAAAGTCATGACTGTGTCAAAACTTTCCCCCAAAAAAATCATAATATAGTATGTTGAAAAATTTCATGAAAAAAAATTATAGTATAGTAAGTTGAAAATTTCATGAAAAAAAGTCATAGTAGAGTATGTCGAAAAATTTATAAAAAAGTCATAGTATAGTATGTCGAAAACGGTCATAGTACAGTACGTATGTTTGACAAAAGTGATTTGAAAAAGTCATAGTCATGACTGTCTCAAAAATTTAACCAAAAAAGTCATAGTATAGTATGTCGAAACATTTCATGAAAAAAAGTCATAGTATAGTATGTCAAAAATTTCATGAAAAAAGTCATGACGGTGTCAAAACTTTCCCCAAAAAAATTCATAATATAGTATGTTGAAAAATTTCACCAAAGAAAGTCATAGTATATTATGTCAAAAATTTCATGAAAAAAATCCATAGTATAGTATGACCAAAAAGTTTGTGGAAAAAACGTCATAGTAGACTATGTCGAAAAAAATTTATAAAAAAGTCATAGTATTGTATGTGGACAAAAGTGATTAAAAAAAATCATAGTCATGACTGTCTCAAAAATGTCACCAAAAAATTCAGTTTAGTATGTCGAAAAATTTCACCAAAAAAGTCATAGTATAATATGTCAATATATGCCAGCATTACTGATAATAAGTAGGATTTAATACATTCCACACACGTTTATTGATGTGTATTACAGGTACAGTCAGAATTCATGATCACTTCTAGGAAAGATCTGTTGTATATTCTTGATTAGTCAGTACTGGAATGATAGCTATAAACTTTTTTTTGTGAGGCTTTCATATGTTTAATGTGGCTAAAGTTCAAATGATTTCATATACACAAACACTGACATATTCACTTCATTCTTACTGAAATCAGACTTAAATAAAGATCTAGTAAGGCAGACTGAACTCAAACGACGACTTCACATTAATAGTGTTGCACAAACAGAATAATGTGAAAAGACAAAGTATTCACATCAATAAATACGCTATGTACAAAATTCTTCTACTTAATACATTATTGTCTAGTCATGTTTATGACGGAGTGAGAATGCCTTTTTACTTGCTCCTACTGCACAAAGTTGCAGCAGTATTGTGTCCATGTTAAAGAAAGACCCAAAGTCCAATACAAGTTTTTTTTTTTTTTCTGAGTGGCTGCAGCACTCTTGATGTGCTTAAATGTTGGGCTTCCCATGCTCTGGTCTGAAGTAGACATAGGTGGACAGGGATTCCATCTGGGAGTCCATCCACATGCTGGGATCATGGTCCTCCATCTGCTCCTCTGCCTCCTCTTCTTCACTGTATACCTCCACGTCATCTTCATCCGAGCCGAGCTTCTCTGTGCTGCTTAACCTCAGACGATTCACCTCTTTGGCGTCCAGCGTTGAAAGACTCGAGTGACACATGGTGCAGACCCTAAGCCACTTAGTGGGGTGGATGTGGCTGATTACCGCTCGCTTCTTGGAGCACCGAGCACAGACCACAAAGCCGCATTTTCGGCAGTGGTGTCGCCGCTGGGTCACGGTGAACCTGTTGGAGCAGCGCATGCAGACTGCAGAGGCCTGGTCCGGGATCCAGGTGTTGGCGAAGGTGGACCCGGGCCTGCAGCCAGCGCTCTGCAGCAGACTGGACCGGCAGTTCTCCATGTGTTCGATCCAAGCTCGCTTCTCCTCGTTTGAGATGGCTGCCACGTAGAAGGACTTGCGTGGTGTGCGTATCAGCCACTGGTTTCTCATTTTGATGCCGTCCTCCAAGTCCTCCAGCTGGATGTCCTCTGAAATCATGAAAACAAAATACGCGGCATGTCAGCCAAGGAAAGTGAGACATGACAGAACTTCCCAGTTTACAGCTTGGTCAGTTTCAGTTTATTCACAAACTGTTCAAATACAATAATAAGCTATAATGGAGATATGTGAAATGGGAAACCCTGATAAGCTATCTGAAGCTTGAGAATAAGAGACCAGACACTAAGCAGATAGTATTTAAAATAGAAGTTTACTGCATGTATTAGGCTATACAGTAACATTCACAACCTACAAAACACCTAAAACTAACCAAAGACCCCAAAAATTAATAAACCTAACCCTAATTTCTTGAAAAGGTCAATATTAAAAAAGAAAGATAAAAAGTCATAAAAAAGTCTTGTATAGTATGTCATAAAAATGTCATAAAAAAAGTCATTATAGTATGTCACAAAAAATAAAAAAAATTAAAAAAGTCTTTAGAAACTCATAATAAAGTATGCCATAAAATATTAGTATAGTGTAGTAGTATAGTATATCATAACGAATCATAAAAAGTGTCATAGTATAGTATGCCATAAAAAGTCAGGAAAAATGTCATAGTATAGTATGTCATAAAAAGTCAAAGTATAGTATGATATAACAAATGTTATAGTACTGTATAGTCTGCCATTAAAAAAGTATCATAAAAAGTCATGGTATAGGTTGCCATAAAAAAGTCATTAAAAAGATGACATTGTATATTTAAAGAAAAACGTCATAAAAATGTCGTAGTATAGTATGTCATAAAAAAATCAGGATATAAATCCGCCACACCAGACCCTCCAACTGCAACAAAAAAAACAATTCAACAAAATAATACCACAATATACTTTTTAAAAATAACAATTTCCCAAATAATCACAAATCAGTGATCATCCTTTGTTGACCAGAATTAGCCAATCTATTTTAAAAAGAGTTAACTGAAGGAGCCTGCACTTCATCTGGTGGAAGCTCGTTTTGTGCTTTCACAGCAAGTGTGAAGATGTTTGTTTTTTCTCTTATCAGAGAAACACATTAGTAGAAATGATTTAAATCAAAATAAATTAAAAAGTGCTTCAGGATGTTACGATGTGAGGCTATACTGTTAGCACGCCGTTAGCTCTGAACTGCTGGATGATACAGGTTTGTTAAAATGCCCGCGGTGTGGTAATTTGAAGCAAAAGGCTTGGGGGAAGTTGTTATAATTATATATAATTGGATTGTAGCTTCAACTTGTTATGTAAATATCAATATAAACTGCAATGGTTCAATAACGGATCAATAAAAAGATGAACATATAGACTAATCAACTGTTAACCTTTTGTAGGATGTGACTGGTTCACATTTTAGTCGTATATGTATATATGCCGACCTCCTGAAGCAACATCTCTCTGCAGAGCCACTGCCTTCAGGCACAATGTGAGTTCTTTGATAACCTCATACCAGTGTCAGACAGGTATGATTGATAGACGAGGCGTACCGCATTATGGCTCAACTTATCCTCTCTCTAGGCTCAACTTACCAAGCATTGTCATATTTTGAAAACTGTTTATTTTAGATCCAAAGTGATCATTCCCAAGGATGCACCACATCCTGAAATATATGCACATGTTTTTTGTTGGAGACATTACTGTCATTCCCTCGCAAGTAAAAACTGGCCCAACTCACCCCGCTCTGCTCTACAATAAGATTTTTATTTTGACAGTAGTCTTTTATGAGGAACTGTATCAAAAGCTTTTTTGGAAATCCAGGATTGGAAATGAACTGTGTGATATCGGTGAGGTGAGGTGAGGTGCCTGCGCAGAGCCCGAAGGATAGCTGCTGCCGTCTGGCAAGAGATACACAAGTATCCGCTGCCGTACCACCGCCGGACTACAGAGCAGCTTCTTCCCTCACAATGTGAGACTCATCAACTCATCCTCCACACCCCACCATAAAAAAATAGCCATGAATCTTTTTGTTTTTCTTATGTAGCATAGCGTAGCATAAAGGGACTGCAACTGCATTTTGGTGCATAACCCCGTGTTGTAAAATCACAATATTAACTTTGAAATATATATACATATATCACGTTCTACTACTTGCATGGGTCTACGTGAAACCTGGCTAAAGCCAAATGACTTTGTAAGTCTAAATGAGGCATCTCCTCCAAATTCCACTAGTTTACAAGTGTCACGTGAATCAAGAAGAGGTGGGGGCATTTATTACTCCAGAGGTCTGTACTACAGAGCAGGATTTGGGGTTAGCGAGGTACCTTCAGGGTTAACCCCGAGTTTTCAGTCCTACGACAGTGGTTCTCTTCTTACCGGTGTTGAAACATTTCTAAATATAGATATAAATAAACACACACAGCTGACCAACTGGCTTGGCTCTTGTTTACCTTTTTCTTTGGGAGTCTGAACTTACCTAATCTTAGCCTAATGTCTAGTTGGATCGAGTTGCTCACCTAGACGGATGATCTTTTGTTTTTTGTGCCAACGGCCGTTTAGGATAATGCTGCCGTACACCAGCACATCGTTGAAGAGGAAGAAGACTTTAGGCTGTGGCCCCCGGCGGCTCATCTTCATCAGCCGGCCCTCTCCGATAAGAACCCGGCCCGGCATGGACAGGGGTTTCCCCAACGGCCCAAATGAGTTCTCCACAGCCTGGATCCGCTCCCGGTTATCCTGGCCAAACATTAGCTGGTCCACCATGGTGTGTCCTTTGGATCTAGTAAACAAGTCAACAGTCAGCTGTCGTCAGCCTGGTTTTGCTGATAGCTCCACGCCTCTGTAGGTGTGAGATGTTGTCATGTGCTCGTGTCTCGTCTGTCTGATGAGGCAAGCGGCTGGGCTT
Source organism: Sebastiscus tertius (assembly GCA_916701665.1). NCBI lineage: Eukaryota > Metazoa > Chordata > Actinopteri > Perciformes > Sebastidae > Sebastiscus > Sebastiscus tertius. Next base: position 6,846 of record CAKAOH010042511.1, read on the forward strand.
AAGCACAAAAGTCTTTGGCTTGGTGACGCATCATGGTGACGCCTTTGGTCGTGGTGACGCGTCGTGGTGATGCAGTAGGACTGCCCAACGTAAGTTCAGCTTTAAGACAAGGGATTCCCCGGTTAAATAAAGGTTAAATGAAAAATAAAATAAAATTTGAATTCATAGATACCGACACAAGAAATCGTTACGCCGGCATTTACAGAACATTTTTAGAATTGGAATTAGTTTTCTGCTGGGTATTTCACTTTTTATGTGCTGATTTTATACATAAGTCGTGTCTCTTGACTTAAACTTATAAATATCAGGACTTCTGGAGGAAATTTTCTGACTTACTACGATAAATTCAAAGGAACCTGTGGCTTCCACTATTTATAGCTTGTGGATATATCAACTGGTGAATCTATATTTGTATTTCACCAAATCTCAACGCAATTAAAAATAAATCTACACCTTTTAAACATCTGAGTGACAATATGTGATATTGAGGTATATACTGAGGTTATACATGTTTACTGGCCACAAAATGAGAAACTGAAAATACAAAAGGCAATCTACTACCCTAATAGAGTGAAATCTTTTCCATCGTGACTAGAAACTAGAGTAAAATCTACCTGACGAGATCTCACGTTTTACAAACAGATGCAGTATTGTCAAACTAACCGAGCAGCTGGAGTGAAAAGAAAAACATTAGACTGTCAAGCCGCCAACTCTTCTGTCATTACTTATCTGAACATTCTGTGGTTTTGCACGTTCATTAAATTGTTCTCCCTTCAGGCTGTGAACACAAACAGGTGGAGTTTTTTTAGTCACCGCACCCAAGTCGCCCCACCCAAGCCATCACAGTTACAGTAAGGCCAAGTGTGGACACAAGAGCACGTTTTTAACCTTTAAGAATAATTTAACTCATTGCATCCCACAGCTGATCAGTTCACGGTTACTTTATAAACATGATATTTTTGTGGATTGCACCCTCCGGATGGAGAGTGAGTTTTTGCCCCAAGCGAGGGAGTCTAAGTATCTCGGGGCCTTGTTCACGAGTGAGGGAAAAATGGAGCTGGAGATGGACAGGCGGTTCGGTGCGGTGTCTGCAGTTAATGCGGGCGCTGTACTGGACCGTTGTGTGAAAAGGGAGCTGAGCTGGAAGGCAAAACTCTTGATTTAACGGTCCATCTAACCCTCACCTATGGTCATGAGCTTTGGGTAGTGACCGCAAGAAAGAGATCGCAGATACAAGCGGCCAAAATGAGCTTCCTTTGTAGGGTGGCTGCTGGGCTCAGCCTTAGAGATAGGGTGAGGAGCTCAGACAACCAGCTGAGGTGGTTCGGGCATCTTATCAGGATGCCTCCTGGACGCCTCCCTTTGGAGGGTTTCCAGGCACGTCCAACATGTAAGAGGCCCCGGGGTAGACCCAGAACACGCTGGAGAGATTATATATCTCGTCTGGTCTGGGAACGCCTTGGGGTCTCCCAGGATGAGCTGGAAAACGTTGCTGGGGAGAGGGACGTCTGGAATTCCCTGCTTAGTCTGCTGACATGATAAATGACGACAATCTTGATTGCATGGGCCTATGTGAAACCTGGCTAAAGCCAAATGACTTTGTAAGTCTAAATGAGGCATCTCCCCTAAATTCCACTAGTTTACAAGTATCAAGTGAATCAAGAAGAGGTGGGGGCATTTATGACTCCAGAGGCCTGTACTACAAGGCAGGATTTGCGGTTGGCGGGGTAACTTCAGGGTTTTCCATCCTACGACGGTGGTTCTTACCATCGCCATGGTAACTGATGCAGAACAGCTAACCTGCTCCGGAGCAGGTTATGTTCCAGATAAGAGATCAACTAAAAGCACCGTCTACTGACCAATCAGAGCTCGGTGCGCAGATTGTATGATAATATTACACAAAAACAAAGAAGTTAAAGTTATAATCCAGGCAATAAACAACACAGTTTAAACTGACAAATGCAGGAAGGACAGCTGGCTGTATGCTGTTGGTACTTACCGCTGTAGAGTATTCCGTTAAATTAATAAGTCTGTTAATTTATGCATTCACACATCGGCAGTTTTTTTGCAGCTGTCCTTCCTGCATTTAGCAGCTTCAACTGTGTTACTTTTAGTCTGATTAAGTGTTTAACTTCTTCGTATTTGTCTGATATTATAGTTTGCTCTTGGTTTGTATAATATACTACTCTGCTGACAGTAGACTTGTCCATGTTTGTGATTGGTCAGATGCTACAAACACCGACCCTTTACAGCATGTGAGCACGCTCGTAGCCAGAATGAGAAACCCTGGGTTGATTAGCGAGTTGATAACCAGGTCGTAGGTCGTAGGTCCGCTTAGCGGGATCTCGTTTGTTCGGGTTAGTGAAGCCAGATAACGAGAAGATACCCTGGGTATGTTGAACGCGCTTCGTAGTACAGGCCTCTTAATGCTACATCCAATCAACACCAGTTTTTACGTCATTTCAGGTACTTCTTATACACTCTAAGTTACATTAGAGCTATCTTATATCGACCATCAGAGCCTTGCTTACAATTTTAGAGTTGTCTACCTTTTTTTGTGACATACTGACACAAATGGACAGTTTTTTAATTATGGGGGATTTTAATATTCATGTTGATGATAACTCCGACCTACTCAGTAATGTTTTTTATTTTTTTTAGATCTCATTGATTCTGAAGAATGTATGAAGAAATATATACACTAACTGGCCACTTTATTAGGCACACCTGTTCAATTGCTTGTTAACAAATAGCTAATCAGCCAATCACATGGCAGCAACTCAATGCATTTAGGCATCTAGACGTGGTGAAGACGACTTGCTGAAGTTCAAACCGAGCATCAGAATGGGGAAGAAAGGGAACCGGCTGCACCGCTGTTCAGTACAGTTAGACTGAGAAAGTACAAAGATAGTTTACGCTCCACTGATAACAACAACAAAAACTTAACCTACTTCTCCCCAGAAGATCAGATACGGGCTGATGAGCTATGTCACGTTCCAGACGAAGAAGAACATTGTCTTCTTCTGTGAGTTCAGATGGGTGTCGAGTCTCAACACGTTTTGGTATCAACATCTGTCACATACTGACAGCAGCCACTGAATATCTGGTCGGGGTCAGAGTCATTATCTTGTTTACTTACTCTTTGATTGGACAGTTTCTGAATTCAAATCAAATTTGAAGTTTTATTTAGGTAAAGTTCTCGTACAGCGGCTACAATTAACGTTTGACTTCTTTTGTTAAAGCTGCCTGGATCAGTTTTCAAGTAGTGGGAAAAAAAATCAATTCACCTATGTATCGCAATTTTTTTTTTTTTTTTTTTTTTTTTTTTTTTCAATTTTTTTGTGTGCCAGAATCGATACACACTCACTGGCCACTTTATTAGGCACACCTGTTCAATTGCTTGTTAACACAAATAGCTAATCAGCCAATCACATGGCAGCAACTCAATGCATTTAGGCATCTAGACGTGGTGAAGACGACTTGCTGAAGTTCAAACCGAGCATCAGAATGGGGAAGAAAGGGGCTTTAAGTGACTTTGAACGTGGCATGGTTGTTGGTGCCAGACGGGCTGGTCTGAGTATTAAACTGCTGATCTACTGGGATTTTCACGCACAACCATCTCTAGGGTTTACAGAGAATGGTCCCAACAAGAGAACATATCCAGTGAGCGGCAGATGTATGGATGGAAATGCCTTGTTGATGTCAGAGGTCAGAGGAGAATGGGCAGAGTGGTTGGAGATGATAGAAAGGCAACAGTAACTCAAATAACCACTAGTTACAACCAAGGTATGCAGAATACCATCTCTGAACGCACAACACGTCCAACCTTGAAGCAGATGGGCTACAACAGCAGAAGACCACCCGGTACTAGCAAGGTGTACCTAATAAAGTGGCCGGTGAGTGTATGTAAAAATATATTTGGATGACACGAAACGAGAAACTGAAAAAAACCAAAAACAATTTACTACCAATACCAAGAGAGTGAAACCGCCACAAGCTGCCAACTGTTGTTTGTCATTACTCATCTTGACATTCTGCTGCTTTTAATGGCCGTTCATTAAAATGTTCTTCCTTCAGGCGGTGTGCCTCGAACACAAACAGGTGGAGATTCTTTTGGTCATCACACCCAAGCCACATCGAGGCCAGTTACAGTAGGCCAAGGGGCGACGGGTGCACACGAGCCCGTTAAGAATAATTCAACGAATTTCACAGCCGATCAGTTTTTAATCACAGTTACTTTATGAAAATGATTTTTTTATATTTTTTTTATTTATTTACAAGTGCAATTACCTCTGTTTACATTACATCTATTTTTATATTTTATACTTCTAGTGTAACACTTCTGTTTATATTTATTTATTACATCTACTTTACCTGTTTTATTTACTTTATGTGTGTTTTACCTGTTATATGTTTTATCTGCCTCATTTAGTCTTGTCAAGTATTTGTTTTAAAGCACTGACCAGATGTGGCAACTGTGAATCTCGTTGCATTTAATACGATGACAATAGAGCTTTCTATTCTATTCTATTTTAATTAAATGATTATTTTTATTATTTATCACAGCCTTCGCCTGAACATTCAATTCTTCTGGAAATGTTTGCCGTGTAAAATCATATTCCATAAATCAGAAGAGCAGATTCAGAAAATGTTTAGATAACGTTTCATTAATTATATTCGTTCACAAATGAAAAACAAACAACGTTATGACGAACAGTTCACCTATTATTTTACAAAAGTGACGTGGCCATTGTAATTGATAAATTACAGCCTCTTTCTGTCATTACTCATCTACTCATCAATGTTTTGATGAACGTTCATTAAATTGATCCAGAAACTGACTTTGTGACTCAAACACAAACAGGCGGCTACTTTTAGTCATCACACCCACACCACATCCACGCCGGCACAGTTACAGTAGGCCACGTGGCGACGCACCCCGTTAGGAATGATTCAACAAATTTCACAGCTGATCAGTTTTTAATCACAGTTACCTTATGAACATGATTTTTTTTCTCCAAAAGTATTACTGATAACATTAAAGGTTCTCTCTATTCGATATCCAGAGCATTAATATAGCAGCACACAACTATTAGCTATGTAAAGATATAGAGGAGTATATATTCCTTTTGAACTGGGAAGATTCAACAGGAATGCTCGCTGAAGTCGGATTTTTGACTTGGAAAGTCGGACGAACCCATGGATGTATAAAGAGAACGGCGTTCTAGGCGGCTCCCGTTCATTCCTATGAGAGTTGCTCAGTGGAGCATGAAGCCAAAATGGCTCGACTGTAAAGTGATAAAGTTCTCGGATCTTCCGGCGGGTCTCATTCACATGAACGGAGGAAGGGAAATAACTCTGGATTTAGCTATTAGTGCATTTTACAACTTTTAGGAACTAAGGATTTAAATAAGAACTATTCAAGTGTTCGTACTGGGAAGTTGATTCACCTCAAAAGAAATTATCCGCTGAGTTACAGATGTCTCTTTCCCAATGTAAGTCTATGGGAAAAAGTATTTTTGGGCCCAATGGCATCACATGACGGACACGGAAGTTGTAGTACCGCCATTTGGCCACTACGGAAATTGGCTTCAAAGCCCGGCGCTCTTCCTGGGAGCTTGGGCGAACCTCACCAACCCAGACCTGACTGCTCCGTGCATCAACAGTAAAAAAGCTGTAGTAGTTCAAGTAGTTCTTGAAGTGGAAAAAAATAAGTGCCGGTACTCTCTTATTCACATGTTGCCGTGTGAATCGGCCGTTATCAGCAATCTCTTGCTACTTATTCCTATTTATTCATTATTTCTTTAAGCATGTTAAACTGTGTCAGTCATAATCAGTTGTGATTTTATTGCTTTCCTATTATACTTGGTTTACACATCTTCTACAGTAGGCCTATAATACTCCAATAATACTCCAACTGGAACATTATAGGGTTAAAGTGGTGTGTTTGTATAGTGTGCTTTCCTGTATTTGTGGTATCGCTCTATAATATATTATAGGATATCTAAAGGCTGCAATCATTCAGTTTTTAGGAGTAGAGTTCCCGTCAGGATGCTCCTATATATCATTCAACAGGATAAAGAAACATATTCTGAATTTTTTAACTTAAAACTATGCAATTTTACATCATTTTGGACCATTATTATTTCTAATTAAATGATTATTTATATTATTTATCACAGCCTTCGCTTGAACATTCAATTCTTCTGGAAATGTTTGCCCTGTAAAATCATATTCTATTAATCAGAAGAGCAGATTCAGAAAACTTTTAGATAACGTTTCATTAATTATATTCATTCACAAATTTAAAAAAACAAACACCGTTATGACGAACAGTTCACTTATTATTTTACCAAACAGACGTGGGCATTGTAATTGATAAATTAAAGCCTCTCTCTGTCATTACTCATCTGCGCATCAATGTTTTGATGAACATTCATTAAATTGTTCTAGAAGCAGGCGTTGTGACTCAAACACAAACAGGTGGATACGTTCAGTCATCACACCCACACCACATCCAGGTCGTTACAGTAGGGAGGTACAGTAGTTTAAGTGACGAACACGCACTAACAAGCTAATTCTTACCCATTAAGAATAATTCAACAGATTGCATCTCACAGCTGATCAGTTTTTAATCCTCAGAAAACTTGTCATAAAGGGAAAAGCACAGGTGTTACTGATAACGTTAAAGGTTCTCTATACGATATCCAGAGCTTTAACATAGCAGCCCACAACTATTAGCTATGTAAAGATATAGCGGAGTATGCGTTCCAAGTTTCAACTGGAATGGCACCTGAAGGAGGATTTCCGACTTGGAAAATCGGACGAACCTCACCAACACTGACCTCCAAATCTACAGTAAAAGCTGTAGTAATATACTGTTTATTAGCACTTCTGTCTTATTTGTGTCTGATGAAATTCTTCTCTCTGTGGACATGTTGCTACGGTGTTTGTAGGCATAATGCATTGTTATCAACTAGTGTTGTAATGGCTAACCTGGCCAGAGCTAAACCCCATTACATTTTCCGACTTGTTGTACCAGAACATGGTCCACCTGGGTGTGACGTCATTCCCATCCCCGAACTACAGATTTCCGTAAATCCGCCTAATGTAATCCGAGCGTCTCCATGCTTTGTTGACATGGCCGGCCAGTCACACGCGCCTTTTAGTGCATGTGAGGCAGCCCCACCGGCAAGCTCACAGCCGCCGCTCTGCTCTACGCTGTTACAGCTGATAGCGCCGTTCCAACCGATGGCGTCGTCACGGAAGCGTAGCACACACCCTTCTGTTGCCCCCAGGTTAACACTGTTAGCTCGTCTTTTGTCGTTGTTAGCGCTGTTAGCTGCAAGCAGCCGGCTCAGCCGTCGCCATGTTGAGAGCCCTGCGGAGGTAATTTAGCACCTTTAACGATGGCTCAATTCTATTTAAACCTGCAGTAGGCAGAATGTTTTTGGCATCATTGGCAAAAAATCCATCACAACCTTTCAGCATATTGTCATTCAAGTGTTCTGAGACTTCCTCATGGCTCTGTTTACAGGCTTTAAAAACTCTAGCTTGTGACAAGACTTTGGCCAATCACAGGTCATTTCAGAGAGAGAGCGTTCCTATTTCCTGTTCATTCAACGGAGGCAGCTGTAAATCACTCGAAAACTCCAATCAAACTGTCAAACTAGGCAACGCTGATCAAATATTAATCAGTATTATGTTATTGTAATGCCTATTTCTCTCCTCAGATGTTTTCAGAGACATCTTGTAGTGTACTGTTTAGCTGTAAAATGAGAAAGTTTGTGACCCGGCAGCCATGTTGAGATCTGTTGAGGAAATACCAAGCAAGTCTGTGAAATCATGCAGATGCCGTTAGGAAAACCGGAGGACCCTGATGCACATGATATATTTTTTCAGATTACCTGTCTCATGCACTGAGACTACTGTCAGGATATAGAGACAGTTTGTTTTTTTTAATCATATTTGCTCCGTTTCTATCCTCTGCAGCTTTAAGTGTCCTGACAGTCATGACGGTGAGCCGGCATGCAGGGCCCTGAAACTGAAGCAGCTAAACAGTATTCAGTCATCTTTTGTTTTATTATCCCCACCTCTGTTTTTCCTACTGTGACATGTCAAAAGGTCTGCTGTGAAAAGGGCATATAGCGTGTGAGCCACCTTACAGGTGTTTAAACTAGAGCCTAATGTTAATGCTCTGTATGATGTAACGTATCGTGTCGTAACCTATTGTTGCTGCCGTGATTCAGCATCTTGTTATATCTGGGCTGGGTATCACTTGCAAAAAGAGGTTTTAATCTCAGTGTGACTTCCTTGTTCGATTATGTTAAGATAACTTCCTCAATAGTTCCATTACTTTACTCACTGAGACAGTTTCCGCCATTAGAGCAAACTTTTACACATCAAGGACCCCGAAACTAACACAAAGTAGACAACAGACCCCCATTTGATGTACGATTTTGTTCCGGGGTCCCCCATCTGATATGATTTTAGATGGTTTATTACAGAACGCGTATTAAACCCAATGACCAAAATAGTCATACATCATGCATTCAGCCACATTACGCTCGCAATGTGACTATTGTGTATTAAATGAGAGCGATTTTATTGATGCATTCTGCCACTTTTACGCTCACATTGAGAGTGTGTGTTAAATTGGCGCTATTTTTATTGATGTGTATGATTTATAATATAATATTTATATTACCTTTTTTTTTCTTACTTTCTGCATTGCTATTGTATACTATTTTATTATTTTATGCTCATTTTATGTCTATTTTTTACTCCTGTTAAGCACTTTGGGCTGCAACTACTGTATGAAAGATGCTCTACAAATAAAGTTTATTATTATTATTATATATTCTGTCATTGTGTTACTTATGGATGGAATTATAGTGAAAATAAGTCCTTTTTTGCTGCCACTTTGAAAGCCAATGCTTTCAGGGACAAATGAAAGTTAATCCTATCTTTGCAAAGGGGGCTTCCTGAGATGCATCTTAAAATGTGTGAGATTTAAAGACCTTATTTAACCATGTGTCCTCATTAATGAGCACTTTACAGTACACTTATAAAACACTGGCACGCATTCAACTCTGGCTTCACACAATGTACCCGATGCAAACCTGAAAGTCTGGATTCTGCAGGCTTAATCGTGATCTGATCCAAGTTGAACCTCTATTGAACCGGCACAGTTGTCTTAAAATAGTGCACTGTTGTTGGTACAGTAGAAGTTTTTGAGTCTACTATAATTCTGCAATGCCAAAGCACAGAGTGTTCTAGGTCAGCAATGCCAATACGTGGTTGGGCCAGTTCTCGAACAAGGCCAGGTGTGTGAGAGGCAAACCGGCGCCCAGGTGCTTGGACATCCCCCAGAGCAGGTGAAGGAGTTCAGGTTAAATACACACACACACAAAGTGTTGTATTGTATTCACTCCAAAACAGCTTACAGCCCACCATGTTTCACATTTCCTGTTACAAAAAAGGACGTAGAGAGAAACATTTGTGTGGTTGGTTACACAAATGTTTGCTCTGTCCTCTACTGTACAATAAACATGAGTTAATAAAACTAAATGAGCTAAACAAACTAAATCCTGCTGTCGAACAGCAGACATTTTCTCCATCTGGCTGCTTACATGAGCTCATTTTACAGTTCAATGACTCCCATTAACGAGGGCTAAATAAAGACCTCCTGTTCTATTTCTCCACTCCACTATGAGCAGACCTCTGAGTAAGCAGCCCAATCGCACAGCAGTTCATGTAATAGTCACAAAATTTAATGTATTGATTCGTGTACGTAGACACAAATGTCACATTTCTTTCTGTGATGGTCAGCACGAAATCAATTCATATTGTGAATTGGAAAGTATAGAGAATCTACGCCGCGTAGGGAGGAGGTCGGGGTGGATCGAGAAACACCAGACTTTGTTCAGTCTTCGTGAGACTGTGTTGGAATAAGACCAAAAACACAGAGAGCTTAAGACTCGTACTGGTTTACTGCTGTTTTGTACTCAAGCAACAGTTTAACCTCCAGATTAAATGTGTCTGTCGTCTGGTTAAAGTGCTCTCTCTAATTGATCGCCTCACATCAATTACAGGAGGTAATTTCTCCAGTTACACATTCATTCATATCACATAGCCTAATAATAATAATAATAATAATAATTGAATCTTACCAACTTAATGGTTTTGAACCAGGACATCCAGTATTTGGATCAAGTAACTTATTCAATATTTAGGTTAATAGTAAGGCTGTCAATTAAAATAGATAATATCGATTAATCTCACATTTTTTATCTGTTCAAAATGAACCTTAAAGGGAGATCTGTCAAGTATTTAATACTCTTATCAACATGGGAGTGGACAAACATGCTGCTTTATGCAAATGTATGTATATATTTATTATTGGAAATCAAATAACAACACAAACAATGACAAATATTGTCAAGAAACCCTCACAGGTGCTGTATTTAACATAAAACAATATGCTCATAACATCGCAAACTGCAGCCCAACAGGCAACAACAGCATGTCTGTAAAGGGGAGACTCGTGGGTACCCATAGAACCCATTTTCATTCACACATCTGGAGGTCAGAGGTCAAGGGACCCTTTTTGAAAATGACCATGCCAGTTTCTCTTTGCCAAAATGTAACGTAAGTTTGGAGCGTTATTTAGCCTCCTTCACGACAAGCTTCACTCCAGCTTTAAAACTGAACCCGCTACAACCCAAAAATCACAAGTTGCGTAAATGGGTTAAATAAATTAGTGGCGTTAAAAGAAAATTTGCGTTAACGCGTTATTATCGCTGGCTGTTTAGAACTCCCCATAACAAGTAAACTAATCCTGAGTGTGTAAAATCCATATTCATATTCAGGTGTAAACGGAACCAAAAACGGAAATATCATTTTCCAGATGTTGTTTTAAAGTCTCATATACAGTAAATGTCCACAATGCATCCGCTACACATTGACCATTGCTGTTAAAGTTCCTTCCGACTGTCAATAGAGGGCGTAGAAGTGCATCACCGCCTCCTGTAGTAGACGCATCACAAGTCGATGGTTCCTTTCACTTTAAACTTCTTGGCGGAGCGTTCGCTGGCTCGCTGCTCAAACTTGCTGCCGTAGATGTGGGAGACAAAGCCGTTGATCTCCACTGCAAACACGCTGTTTCTTTTAGGGATCACTGTCACACAACAAAGTGGAGGGTGAGGGAAACAAACAAATATTAATCCTGAATCATTAACACGGACATCAAACCAGTGCTCAGACAGACACCGTCCAAGTTGGGGTGGGCGATACGACACAAAATGTATATCACGGTATTTCTTTTGGTTTTTGCGGTGACGGCATTATATCACTGTATTATTAAGGGATACTCCACTCAAAACATGATTCTACCTCTTTTCTTTCTATTGACAATGTAAGGTACAACGGAGTATTAGGGCCACATTGAGGAAAAATAAAGTCATAATATTATAAAGTAGTAATTTCAGGCATTATTTTAGAGGGGAACTAGAGCAGCCTGCGTGAAGATGAGGAACTTGGAGCATCTTGTGAAGTTATACTTTAGTATCGGTTCCACAGATAACGAAATACTTCATCTTTTGGCACCACATTATCATCAGTATCAGGACCTTGAAAAGATTGTGCAACAAACTGCGTTTATCCTGAAGAAAGAACCACACAGACCTGATGGAAATTAACTCTTTTGTGGAGGAGGAAATAACTCCTGGCCCTAATACTCCGTCGTAGTAAGGGGACATATCTTAAGAAAGAAAACGTATTTTTTTAAAAACATGTTTTTATTGGTTCCAAATTGAAAAGGAGTTCTAGGCCTACATGTGTTGTGGGAGGAGTAGCCTGCCCCATAAAGTAAATGTAATGTGATTCATTCAGAGTCAATAATAACAGTCTAACATGCCGTTGTTGTCAGTTGTGAGTGAACTCTAGCTGACTGTCGAGCAACCTGGATCTCAGCTATGAAGAAGATTTGTTAAAAAAAAAATGCCTGCTGTTGTAGGCTAAATATGTGCTTAGAGACGGCAAGGCTCCAGCTGGGCTCTGATTGGTTGTTTTCATCCGGTCTGTGAAATACTGCAGATGCTATTAGGAGCACCGGAGGACACCGGAGGACACCGGAGGACACCGAGGCACGGGATTTTTTTCAGATTACCTGTCTCATGCACTACTGTCAGGATATAGTGACCGTTAAACCTGCCCTACTCCAGCTTTAAAGGAGTTTACTACTTGTATAACACATTTTAGTTTAAAAAAAACAAATGCATAATTCCCCCGATGCTCAGGCCTGGCGGTGAGTCAACTGAGGCCCGACGAGCCGCCGGGCTTGCAGTACACTGGTGCCGATATTGCTGAAATCATAATATATTGAATCATACTGTATTACAGTACGTTAAATGCGTGTTATCAATGATCAATCAATGCAATGGATAGAATCTTTCCACGGCAGACAGTTTGACAGATTGTAGACGTAACCTAGCAGAAAAAACACATTTTGCTGACGATGGCTCAGTTCCAACAAGTGTCAAACAAGTGAGCCAGCCCACATAATACCTGGAGCCAGGACCGAGCTCACCTGAACGGAATGCGGTTGTTTTCGATGCTATCAGTTTACAGCGGTGCCTTTCCGGCAATGACAAGTAAAAATTCCACTGTTTTTGTTTGCACTGCTTTTTGGCGCAGCAACAATAGGTTTTAAATTTCATCTTTTATCCCCACACACATTATGCAAATGATTGTAAACGGAAATAAAAGGTGCAGTTATATGTTTTTAGAGTCTCTTCCTTAGATGTTGGGCCAGAAGGAAGTAGGGGATCCGAGTGGCGAGTGTTGGCGATCATAGCAGAGAAGAAATTACTTGTCTCATGTTATTAAATGTACTGTGTCACACACACACACACACAAACACGCGTACACACACACACGTCGAGCTGTCTAACCTTTCAGTTTGTCTTCTTTGGTGATGATTTTGAAGACATGTTTGAACTCTTGGACTAGAATCCCTGTAGTCCCCACATATGACGGGCATTTAGACCGGACCACTGTGAGAGAGAGAGAAAAGAAACAAACTATTAGTACAACGCTGTCACAGCTGAGTCCGTGATCAGAGAAATGCATCCAGATGATATAAGGCGTTAAGCAGTCAGGAGTTAAGCCACAATCAGCTCACATCAATGTTGTTAAAAAAAAAGTAGGCTGATCATCAGGTAGACAGCACGTACTCGTATGGTTTCACGATAAAAGCTCAGGTGACATCGATCAATATGATAAGATCAGGTCACATAACACATTCAGGCTGTACTAAAGGTCACAATCTTTCCATATCTCCAAACACTGGACAGCGACAGGGCTGTCACGGTGAAAGGATTTCCCTTGCGGTAACAATGATTGGCTCAGCAGCGGGATATGCGATGACATTGCAGATTTTTTGGGGTTTTTTTTGTGCAAATTACTTAATTTATTAATTTATCCAGATTTTTGTGCTATATAAATAAGCTTTATTATTATTATTATTATTATTATTATTATTAGGTATATTGTTGCTTTTTAAATAACAAAGATGACAGTTTAAAAACAATATTTTTTTAATTAAATACTTGTTTATTGTTAAATGCAGAACAATGGCAATGAGGCAAAGTGTTTTTTTCAGCTGAGATACTTTGGTTGCGTCCGGTTGCTATGATACGGAATATCCGCAGAAGTAAAAATGTCGGCATAAGGTAGAAGACTTGCTCTGGATGAAGGGACGGCTGAAGCACGTATAGGGAGAGAGGACGGACCCGCGGGTCTATGTGTAATCATTTATCCTCCATTGTTGTTGTTCAGCACTTGTAGCCTACATGTGGACTGTGACGGGTGGTCGTTGTGGTATTTGTCCCGCCCCTTCTTCATTGTAATTGGACGGCGCCGAGCGCAGCGTTTTATCAAAAGTTGAACGTTTTTCAACTCTCGCCGACCAGAAAAAAAACACCAATAGACGCTCAGCACCTCGTCACGCTGCTGCCGTTTGTAGCATAGTGTAAATAGAAGTCAAAAAAGGAAAAACGTAAACATAGCGGCTGCTTGCCATCCCCTGCGGTTGGCTTCTCAATAGTGCGGTATTGCAATATTGACAAGGATACTGATTAAAGTCATCTTGATGTTAATTTTAGAGAAAACTAAAAATCTACCTGAGATGATGGCACCATGGAAGTCTGCCTTCAGAAGCTTCTGTTGCACAAACTGTGGACTGCTGTAAAAACATAAAAAAAGACTTGTGAAACAGTTAATGAGGAACGTCAGGGGTTCACATCTGTGGAGCTCTAAAAATTGATTTACCTCGTTGGGTTCAGTCCACCGCACAGGTCAATGACGTACTGTCTCCAGAGTTCATGCAGAGGCAGGAACAGCTCGTACCTACAGTGATGATGATGATAAAGACGTAAACAACTGGCTAATGGGAAATTTATTACAAGAATACTTGGATGCAGTCATGATGACCATGAATGTTCCAAACACATTTCAATGACCGTCCCATCCTTCAGATTCCTCCCTCACCAACCTCTGGTGCTCAGGCTTGATCTGGAAGACCTTCATCGCCCTCTTCTGCCGAGCGTTCAGTCCTTTGGCTTTCTTGCTGGTGCTCTTGGACTTGTCCTTCGTGGGCCTGGCGTAGCCCAGAATCAGAGCCTTGTAACTCAATATGTTCTTCAGACCGTCTTCGTCACGCGCTTGCTGCTGAATGCTGTTCTTCAGGAACGCCTGGGTGAAGGCCTCTGCCTTACGTTGGGTCTGAGACTGGAAATGAGACAACGACACCACCAGAGACATTTACAGAGATGTGAAACGTAGATTTCTTTTTAGTCCAATCAGTTTGGTCAAACTTTTGAAATAAACTGTTAGTAGGTTTAGTAGAGCCTGTCTGAGGTCAACATAATAATAATTAAAGGGGACATATCATGCTCATTTTCAGGTTAATAGTTAAGTATTTAGGGTTTCTACTAGAACATGTTTACATGCTTTAATGTTCATCCTGTCTGTCTGAATATTCCTGTATTCACCCTCTGTCTGAAACGCTCCGTTTTAGCGCCTGTCTCTTTAAGACCCCCCTCCTGAAAACGCCCAGTCTGCTCTGATTGGCTTGTGAGAAAAATACGGTGCACCTTTATAAAGGTAGTTCTCAAGCTGTGGGCGTTTAATTCTAATAAGCCTGCATGTGACATAGGAAGGGGAGCCAAATCTGAATGGCTTGTTGAATCACGTTTTCTGAACTAGACAACCCACAAAAAATCTGATTGTTGCAAATTAACTTACTGTTGACTAATCAATTTATCATCAAATTGTTTCATCATTAGATCTAGTCACTCTCTTTTCTGCAGGAAAGTTGCACAACATGACTGGAAACTGAAATCAGAGGTATCTGCTTACCTTGACACCAAGAAGCTTCCCCAGATCCGAAGGAATCGGGGCTCGAATAAGTGCTTCCGCTGAACGGGACAAACAAAACTGGTGTTACACACGACCGGATCAACTCACTGAGAAGCTGGACCAGAATGCAGGAGTGGTTGTTGGGCCAACGTACAGTAGACTCCAGCAACCGGCCTCAGAGACTCAGCTTCATCAACAACAACTTCTATCTTCTTACTACTAGCAATATTAAAGCTGCCTCCAAAGAAAACCTACATTTTGGCTGAAACTAACAATCATTTTCATTATCGATTAGTCCATCTGTTATTTTTTCCTATTAACTAATTAACCATGGAGTCAGAGTTGATTGACTAATTGAGCTGCCAGCTGTTGTGGGGACTGGAAAGCTGTATGAATAAAACATCTGGTTTTCCAGAGAGTGCGTGAGAATAATAATAATAAATTCAACTTATATAGCACTTTTAAAGAACTCAAAGACGCTTAAGAACCCGGATAAAGAAGCCAAAGAAGCTACGAAGGGGAAAAGGGAAAAATCTGTAGCTGGACTGTCATCTAATCTGTTGACCTTGGTGTTGGATTTCCACTTTACTCACATCACTGAAACACCGCTGTGGGTAAAAAGCTCCCTTCTCAGTGGAGCTGGGTGATGAGGAGTAAATTAAATATCACAACATTTTTGACCAAATACAAATACATCGATAGTGTAGGGGTGGTGCTTTTACAAAATATTTAATGAGATGGGTCAAGTTGTTCTAGCCACGAATCATAAATAAACAATAATTAATTCATTAGAATTAATTGTAAAAGTGTATAAGGGTTTAGAACATGATGATAGTAGTAGAATGATGATCATCCTCATGCTCTATTATGTCTCAACGGTTATTTTTGGGGTTGATACCATTTGTTACACAGATTTGGTGCTAAATTTAACCATTTGTTGTACTGTTTTGCTATTTCTTCCTCCAGCATCCCTACAGATATTATACTGATAAAGGAGTGGTTATAATAATTAAGTAGGTTAACGCGATCAATAAGAACAGCTAGAACAGTCTGGTACGTTCAGAAAAATACATCACTTTACTGTAATGAAACGTTTAAAAACAGGAACAGAAGTTTGACAGCATTTGTTTTCATATATTGATTGTTTTGTTTTTCCTTTTCTCTGTTCTGTTGTTGAATACTCCCCGTTATGGACGGCTTGCATTTAACAATCACATGTGAATGAATGATACTTTATGTGATGACCTGTATGCTTTTATTTTGTACTTGGCACAGTTTAGATAATTCTCTCTTAATTATTTGTAGTACTCCTCCCTGGGCGTAAATGTGTTTGGGTGTGTGCGCGAGAGCAGGTGTGTTAATTTGTAGGTTGGGTTATGGGTTTGATTTTTGTTTGGTTTACATGTCATCAATTTTTCAATAAAAATAATATACAAAAAAAAGAGAAAAAAACAGTAAAAGACAACACTTATGCCATTTTACAATATCCAAAATCTAAGACGCTATCTAGTCTCATATATTACAATATCAATATATTATTGATATTGATGACGATCCAAGATTGCACTAACTACGGCTGTCTCTGTGAGTTGGTGCGCGCTGTTTTTCTTGTTTTTTTGTGTTTCTTTAGTTTTTGGTGAACATTCACAGATTGTTTTCTCAGGAGAAGAGATCCTTAACGACAGGGAATCCACCCCATCAGATCTTTCCCCCACTTTTCCAGCCCCTTCAGCGGATTTAATGGGTAAAATTGTTTTTAAATGATTTTATTCTAACATTTTTAAGTATTCTAGTTTTATTTTTACTGCCTATTTGTGCCAACAAACCAAAGGAAATTCCTAGTAGTGATACACCTGGCAATAAACAAGATTCTGATTCTGATTCATTGCCCAGTCCTATAACACAGTCTACCTTTTTATTCTGTAGACCGGTCAGTGTAGGAAATTAGGGGGGGAGAAAAGGGCAAAAACGGCTTTAAAAAACGTAATCGAAGGGCAAAAACTGCCCCCAAGATTTAAAAAAAAACAAAGCAGAAGCAACCCAGATCCCGGGCCGTCACCAACGCCTCCCCCAGCAAATAAAAATGTTAAATAGCCTGGCTCGGTGTTAAAGAGGTGAATAAGCCATTGCATGATAAGTACAGAGACTTCTCTGTGACGTTGATGAATGAGGATCTCAGATGTCCTGTGGTAACCTTACTACAGAGACTGTACCGCCTCAAGGGAACCAAATCCAAAGTATGAACAGCAGATGTTATACCAGGGAAGTGACAGCGTGAACGTGAACGTCAAAGAGGAGATTAAAGAGATTCTTATCGTAGAGTAGACGGACCTGTCGGACCGGCTGCACCGCTGTTCAGTACAGTTAGACTGAGAAAATACAAAGACACTTTACGCTCCACTGATAACAACAACAAATCACAGCCAACAAAGACTTAACCTACTTCTCCCCAGAACTTCAGACACGGGCTGATGAGCTATGTCACGTTCCAGACGAAGAAGAACATTGTCTTCTTCTGTGAGTTCAGATGGGTGACGAGTCTCAACACGTTTTGGTATCAACATCTGTCACATACTGACAGCAGCCACTGAATATCTGGTCGGGGTCAGAGTCATTATCTTGTTTACTTACTCTTTGATTGGACAGTTTCTGATTTCAAATCCAATTTGAAGTTTTATTTAGGTAAAGTTCTCGTACAGCAGCTACATTTAACGTTTGACTTCTTTTGTTAAAGCTGCCTGAATCAGTTTTCAAGTAATTTGGGGCCAAAACTCCACAAGCTAAAAATCTGGACTGGTTATGGATAGAAATCAATTCAACTATGTATCGCAATCGCAATTTTTTGAGTGCCAGAATCGATATATGTGCTACATTTGAGTCTATGCGGAGTTAGAAGGAAGTTACCGCTTTTATTGTTGTAGTCTGAGTAACGTGACGTCATATCTGTTTCAAAAACCAAAACAAACCAGCCGGCCTCAGTGAGCCTAAATGAAAAAGAAGAAAACGGCAGAGGGTCCACGTGGATACGACCTGCAACACTACACATCCAGTGAAGTACAGAAACACTTTGGGTTTCACACATTGCAGGAAAAACAGAGCTAAACATCACGGCCATGGATGCATAAAGAGAACGGAGCTGACGGGAGAGCTAGCGTGGCTAGACTTGTGAGGGAAATGTCGTTGCTGTAAAAAATTTAATAAATAATGCCTGACAATGACTGAAATATTTGACTACAGACATGCTGAAAATCAAACACTCTTACTGTATTTATTTGGATATTTTCCAAAATAAAAGTCCCTGGAAGTGTATGATTCAACTTTTTCCCCATGGCCTAGGGTTAAAAAAGTTTATAAAAATAGCAATCAAATCTCAATACATATCGAATCGGCATCTAAGTATCGTGGTAGTATCAAATCCGGAGATAAATTGTCCTAGCCCTAGTTACGGACTTGTAGAGTTGATATACCTGACGTGTTAGCAACTGATTGCCTGTTTACATATCCAACAAAGCAACATTAGCATTCATTTGGAGTGGTGTTTGTGTCTACTTGGTGAATATATTGTAAGTCCAAATTTCTCTCCCTTTTAGCTCTGCTTTTGGTCTCCACCAACTCCTGAGGGGAATATCTGGTTCTTTAGCAGCTAAATGCTCCACTATGTTCACCAGCTAGTCGATAGCTTTGTCTGTCTGCTGTCTGCTGTCTGGTGCTGTACAGTCAGCGTACAGTGGGTTTATGAAGTACTTTTTCCACTGAAAACCTCTGGAAAGTGGATACGGGGGTTAATGAGACAGAGAGACTGAACCAAAACAGTGAAGTTGCGGGCTAAAACAACGAGCTAAAAGAGGCTAAAACGCTCCTCAAGAGCTGAAGTGAACTGCACAGTTGGTGATAACCATCTATGATAACTCTCTGTGTCCATTTGACCCATTGTTCATATAGAAAATGTACTATTGCAGCTTTAAATGAAAAGATGTTTAGACTTACATGTTTAACTTTCTCAGCGAGTATCAATACAGAAAACTGGAGGGTGAGAAGGAGGCAATAGATCTTTCTTTATCACGGCAGACATTTGGATTTGCCAAAGCAGTAAAAGCACAGGTGGAAATAATACAGTTCCAATCTCATGTGCCAGAGAACCAGCATGAACAATACCAGCATGCTGGAATAAGGACATTTAACCCTCTGAGAGCCACGAGATCACAGGTGACTTTAGTGTCTTTCAGAAGCTGTAGCAGGTTCAGTTTTAAAGCTAGTGTGTAGTGAGTGGAGGTACAGATATCATCTGAAACTAGAAAACCTAAGGACTCCATGAGGCTAAATAACGCTCCAAAGTTGGGATAAAGTTTGGCGAGGAAAACCTGTCAACAGTAGAACTACTCTAATAAAAGCCCTGCATTCAAAGTGTTATGTACTAATTCAACAAAAGCCTGTATGGTGAGGTTACTAATGTTACTGGAGGTAAAATAAAACAATATATATGAGGACATACAACAACTAAACACTGCACCGATGAAAGTAATGATGTCTCTGAGGTATTTAACCCTCTGAGACCCACAATAGACCTGTTTTTGTCTTTTTTAGGGGGGGTCAAGGGGTCTTTAGGGGAGTAGCAGGTCAACAGTAATGTCACATAGAAGTGGTGAACATCATCTGAAAGCTGGGAACCTGAAGGTTAATTAGAGATGCAGCTCAGCACTGAGGGTCAAGTTGTTCTAGTCATTAATCATAAATAAACATCAATTATTTCATTAGAATTAATTGTAAACGTGTATAAGGGTTAAGAACATGATGATAGAAGTATAATGATGATCATCCACATGCTCTATTATGTCTCAACAGTCATTTTTTGGGTTGGTACCATTTGTTACACAGATTTGGTGCTAAATTTAATGGGTGCTGCTTGCCTTCACTCAGACAGAGCGCACGTTCTCTCTCGGTTCGCTCCACCTCTAGACGTGAACGCGCGCTCACTCCACACTGCAGAAGAGTTAGTTTAGCTCTGAGAATATCTAGTGAATGTTCAGTGGACGTTTGTGCAGAAATAACTGCTGCAGCTCCTCCAGACCAACAGAGGTTTCCCGTGTCTTGTGAAGTGACGGAGCTCCGCAGAGAGAAACGTTATCGTCTCGTTACCGACCGGGTGCCGGTGTCTCCTCTGTTCTCTCCAGTTGCGGTCGGTTACTCGCAGCGGAGCCCCGCTGCCTCCGCCTGCGCTGAGGCAGGAAAAGCCGACACTAGGATCAGCATTGATTCATGGAGAGACCTTGGTCTGGTCAGCTAACATTACTGCCAAGCAGTTGAAATATAGAGTGATATTGTGGTTTTAGCTGACGTGTGTCGCCTCACTGTGTTGAGCGATGCTCGTTCATGTATATTTAGAGCGAGAAGGCGCGAGCTCGACGCTGACTTTCGTTGACTTAACGGCCACAGGTGTCGCTGTTAACAAGCAATTCTGAAAGTTACAAATAGTCCCTTTAACCCTCTGACACCCATGGGATCGCAGGTGACTTTAGTGTCTTTCAGAGACTCTAGCAGGTTCAGTTTTAAAGCTAGTGTGTAGTGAGTGCTGGTACAGATATCATCTGAAACTACAAAAACCTAAGGAATCCATGAGGCTAAATAACGCTCCAAAGTTGGGCTACATTTTGGCGAGGAAAAACTGTCAACAGTAGAAATACTCTAATAAAAGCCTTGCATTCAAAGTGTTATGTATTAATCAGCAAAAGCCTATATGCAAGGTTATTAATGTTACTGTAGGTAAAATAAAACAATACATATGAGGACATACAACAACTAAACACGGCACTGATGAGAGTAATGATGTCTCTGTGGTATTTAAACCTCTGTGACCCACAATAGACCTGTTTTTGTCTTTTTTTAGGGGGGGTTCAGGGGGTCTTTAGGGGTTTAGCAGGTCAACAGTAATGTCACATAGAAGTGGTGTTCATCATCTGAAAGGTGGGAACCTGAGGTTAATTAGAGATGCAGCTCAGCACTGAGGGTCAAGTTGTTATAGTCATTAATCATAAATAAACATCAATTATTTCATTAGAATTAATTGTAAACGTGTATAAGGGTTAAGAACATGATGATAGAAGTATAATGATGATCATCCACATGCTCTATTATGTCTCAACAGTCTTTTTTTGGGTTGATACCATTTGTTACACAGATTTGGTGCTAAATTTAAAGGGACTGTTTGTAACTTTTTAAGCGTATAAATGTACCGGGTCGGGACACATGCGTGCTCGCATATGCGCGTTCGCGGATTGCGGATGACTTTCGTGTCTTTCAGAGGCTGTAGCAGGTTCAGTTTTAAAACTAGTGTGTAGTGAGTGCTGGTACAGATATCATCTGAAACTAGAAAACCTAAGGATTCCATGAGGTTAAATAACGCTCCAAAGTTGGGCTACATTTTGACAGGTTTTGGCGAGGAAAACCTGTCAACAGTAGAACTAGTCTAATAAAAGCCCTGCATTCAAAGTGTTATGTACTAATTCAGCAAAAGCCTGTATGGTGAGGTTACTAATGATACTGGAGGTAAAATAAAACAATACATATGAGGACATACAACAACTAAACACTGCACTGATGAGAGTAATGATGTCTCTGTGTTATTCAACCCTCTGAGACCCATTATAGACCCTTGTTTAGGGGTGTACAACAGTAGATGTTACATAGCAGTGGTGTTCATCATCTGAAAGCTGGGAACCTGAAGATTAATTTGAGATGCAGCTCAGCACTGAGGGTCAAGTTGTTCTAGTCATTAATCATAAATAAACATTAATTATTTAATTAGAATTAATTGTAAGCGTGTATAAGGGTTAAGAACATGATGATAGAAGTATAATGATGATCATCCACATGCTCTATTATGTCTCAACAGTCATTTTTTGGGTTGGTACCATTTGTTACACAGATTTGGTGCTAATTTGTTGTACTGTTTTGCTACTTCTTCCTCCAGCAGCCCTACACAGATAGTATACTGATAAAGAGTTGTTTAATGGGTGTATAACATTTATAAACTAGGTTTACTTTAAACTAAAACTTTACTTCTCTCTTCGACAATGAAACTCACCGTCCATTTCCACGTTTTCGCTGATTTCCCGAAGAAAACGGTATTAAATTCAACACCAGCTCTCTGACAACAGAAAAACTGATCAACACCAACACGTGTTGTTTTGAATGTAACACCAGCTGACTTCCTGTTCCTTCTTCTTCTTCTTCTGCTGCTGAACAGTCTCCGGTTGACAGTCTGGGTGAAGCTCAACAGCGCCCTCTACCGTCCACACCACGCAACACCAGCATCACAAGCATCACAAGGTAAGGCAGCTTTATTTGTAGAGCACATTTCAGCAACAGGGCAATTCAAAGTGCTTTACATAAACATTCAAGAACATTGCGCCAAAGTGCAAAAAGAACTTTAAGACATAATTAAAACAGTCATAAAAACATGAAAGATTAGAAAATAAAAACAAGCTAAATAAGCTACAAGCTAAGGCTAATAAAAGTCATAAGTTTATATAGGACTTCTAGCCGTAGCTAATTTGCAGACCTTGTCCCTGGTTAGGCTTTTAAGAAGAAGAAAATAAATAATAATAAAAAAATAAAAATACAGAATAGCACATCTTACATAAAATCACATAATACAACTTCGTACATTGCAATCAATTTACATATGTACTGTATGTTCCCAATCAATAAACACAGGTTTGGTTTAGTTTCAGCCAGTGTTTCACCTTCTCATTAAACGTTTTCAGGTCAGGTTGTATTTTTTATTTCCGTTGGTAGGGCGTTTCAGAAATGTGTTCCTTTTTCTGAAAAAGATGACCGACTGAAGGTTGTTTTGTGCTGTGTCACTCTGCAGTTACCATTTGTTGATTCCCTTGTGGCTATTATCTATTGGTATTCATTTTAGTGACATATGGTCAAATTACGGCTGCATGGGGCAAGATTGTTCACACATTTAAAAATCAATTTGATAAAAGAAAACTTAATCAAAACTGAGCAGCTTATACTTTTTCAGAATTGGACAGTGGTGCCATTTCATTTGTTTTTGGATCCATTATTTTCAGTGCTTGTTTATATAGCGATGCAACAGGTTTGACAGGTGACTGTGAAGCCTGGCTCCATCCGTTTTGGCACAAAGAGTCAGTGCAATAATCACATGCACATGTCTTGTCAATCAAAACTGATGAGTTGACTCTCAGTGAAACTGCCGTCCTCTTCACAACTTTTAAACATGTTTTCATCGTTTGAGCATCACATGAAAAATGATCCATTCAATTATAAAAAATCTGTCAGACATACATGTATATTCCATAAATATCTATGACGAGGAAGAACAATCAGTTATTCTTTCACTGAGCTACAGCAGGTTCTTTTATTGTTGCAGGGTTTTTGTCATTTCGTGGCACACTTTCTGTTAACTGTATATATGACTTTACATGAAAGCTCAAAGGTGAATTTTCTATTTATAATACATCTCTCATGGTTTATTTAATAGGGACGAATACAATGTACATAGACAACTTAAAAACAGCTGTCTAATGCCAGTATCATAGTGCTTATGGCGGATGCTAATTTGCAACACCTATCCCTCGAAGGGCTTTTTGTGAAAATAAGAGATTAAAACAGAAATGGGTACAGGAAAATAAATAAATACAATAAAGCACACATTTAAAAACATTACATTTAAAAACTAGGCATGAGTACAGGTTTGTCGCTGAATTAAACAGGATTTGGTTGCTCTCTTAAAAGTTTGCAGCAGATTTCAAGTGATCAGGTAGCGAGTTCCAAGACTTCGCTCCTTTCACGGAAAAAGCTGTCTGAGCAAAAGATGTTTTGCAGAGTTGAACTTTATAATCGCCACTTGAAGCTGCTCTGGTGGATCTGCTACAGCTCTCATAGTAGTCTCATGATGTTTTTGCAGAAAGGCAGAGGAGCAAGTCCGTTCAAACATTTTAAACACAACAAAAAAGTAAAACAAAACAGAGATTAGTCAATAAGAAACATTTCCGGGTTGATGGTGAAAAACATGTAATCATTTTGACTAGTCATCACTTGATGACATAACAACTTTTAATTTTGGTGGCACCTTTTACGACAGCACTTTAGTTTGTTTCCTCATTTCAGTTCCTCTCCACATTCTTCCACCTGACATCCACGCACCTCCTGCACCAACTCTGCACCTCAAAACCACAGCTCTGATAGATCAATGCACATTCTTGGCAGCTTTAATAAACTCATACGTAGTTACAACGATGTTTACATTCTTAATTAATTTTTCTGGCAGATGCCAGTAGGAGCACCGGAGGACACAGAGGCACATCATTATTTTTTTTCTACGATTACCAGTCTCATGCACTACAGTCAAGATACAGTGACCATGATCATATTTGCTCCATTTCTACCCAATGCAACTTTAAATGTACGAAAAAAATCCCCATTGTGAATCATTTTATTTTCACCTGTGAATTAGAAGATGATCGGCAGGTCACTCTGCACCCGATCCGTAAGCGGAGTATCACTGCAGTTGACATACAACACCGTACATGTGGTGTGAACAAACTGAACAGCTAAAACTCATACTATGATGCATTATGTTTTCTTAAAGGCAGGGTTGGTAATCTTAAGAAACTAGCAAGAGTGCGCTAGATTTTTTAAATTATGCAACCCTAACACCCAGCCCAGTGTTGACAACTCTTTCCCAGTGAAAGTACCCAGCAGCTCCAGAAGTCCCTAAAGCTAGAGGGAAAGTCCCTGACCGTCCTTCAGGCCTTCCTCTAAAGCCACTCCTTCAAAATGATCATTATGAACATAAACAATGAACGAAGGCTGTTGTTAGTACTCACAGCTTGTGGAAGATTCCGGTAACAATGAGTGAACACAGGTAGACAGACAGGTAGCTTAGGTTTATTACCGTCCAGCGATAGCCACAGATAATGGATTTCTTTTCTTGTTTTTTTGTCAGAGAATTTGAAGTAGATTACCAACTCTAGCTTTTTTCTACTGACAAGATAAGAATCTTTGAGGCCAGGGGAGATAAAGATCATCAGTTCAGTGGTACCAATTATAAACAGTGAATTACCCTTCTTAAGAAAGGTGTGTAATGTGGTGAGACGGAGGGAACGGCTGCATATAACAGCTAATTGGCTAATTTAAAACACAAAGGAAGGTGATACCCGCAAATGAAGTGCTTTTCTTGATATAAAAAAAATCAATAAAATCACAAATTAAGTCTTTTGCAAAGTATTTATTTAAAATCTAGATATTTTTATACACAGTAATAACAGTGATAACAGTACACAGACTGAAATACAAACCCAAATATCAGAAAGTTGCATTCAAACTTCCCTCAAAACCTTTCAATAAAAATAGTTTCCCTGTTTTTTCCTACAAATAAACTGCATTTGAACTGTTTTTATATAAATACCAAGGCACGCTTTGTCCTTTCTAGACCAGAACAATCTAGAAATCTAGTTTAAAAAAAAAAAAAAAACAGAACATTTGTTCATATTTACTGAGCTTTTGATGCTCAACCAGCCTCACCAGCACCTCAACTACTCCCAGACTGCGGTCGAAAAGTCAAAAGGTTACATCCTAACGTCTTTTCCTGACAGCCTTTCCTTGACCTCTGTGGAAAACTTCATGAGGTCAAGGAAAGGTGAGAAGGAGAATTCAGAATCTGACTGCACTTTCACTCTTCTCTGTAATTATGATGCAACGGCAGCGGATGTTAGTGACGTGGTGAAACTACAATATACTGAAGATGGACTCCTTGTGTGTTCTTACATAGTTTAGTTTTAGTTTCATGTAGGCTGTATAAACAGCTGCTTCAGTTGGAAGGAGAGACACCGCAGGTCCTTCCTTCCTGCTGCTGTCCCACTTTACAATCAACATAAAGGATTATTTTATCTTAAACGTGGACTACACGTTGAAAATATGACTTCATTACCAAAGGTTGGTATTGAAATAAACAAAAGGAATATAAACTACAAGTCACAAAAGTTGATATGATAAATATTGAGTTAATTGTTTGAGTTATGGAGAAGGGGTAGGGCCTTCCTACTCCTTTTAGGCGAATACTTACTCATGTTGATTATTCGTTTATTGACAGTTTGCTCTATGTTTTACGACGGAGTATTAGAGCCATATGGAGGAAAAATAAATAAATCAGAGATTTCAAGAATAAAGTCCCAATATTACTAGAATAAAGTCATAAGTTTACGAGAAAAAAAGTCGTAATGTTATGAGAATGAAGTCATAATATTATAAAGTAGTAATTGTATGTGTTATTTTAGTAATAGAGCAGCCTGTGTGAAAATGAGGAAGGTGGAGCATCTTTTAGGTTTCACAAATAACCAAATACTTAAATCTTTTGGCACATCAGCACCACATTATCATAATAAGTGTCATGACCTTGAAAAGATTGTGCAAGAAACTGTGTTTAACCCGAAGGAGGAACCACACGGACCTGATGGGGAAACTTCTCTTTTGTGGAGGAGGAAATTACTTTGTTTTTCTCGTAAAGTTATGACTTTATTCTCGAAATCTCCGATTTTTTTCCCCCTCAATGTGGCCCTCATACTCCGTTTTAATGTTTACTGTTTATTTTTTAAACAAGAATAATACATAGCTTATTTGTTATTATTGATTTGTTTTTTACTTATTTGTTGCTTGTTCGAAACAAATAAATAAAAATAAAGTTAAACGACATGGTTGTTACTGTCCACTCATATTTATCAACATGAATCCCAATTTGTATATGACTATGAAAATATTATGCAAGATAAGCATATCGTTTGTTTTCATGAACGGCAGAACGGTGCGTAGCGTTAAAAGTTGCGGCCGCAAGGAATTGTGGGACGGCATTATCTCCTTTCCTTTGTTAAAGGATTATCCAGTGTGTCCTACGCTAAAGGAGATAATAAAGGAAGCATTGAAGCTCCTTTCTTTAACATTTAGAGAATTCAAACAGCTCTCATCATGGCTGCTACAGAGATAAAGACTTTTCGACCATAGCCCCTGAGTCTCTGAACTCTTTCACACGTGCACGTCACTCTAGACATTTTGACATATTGACATCTCAGGTGTGATTATAAAGCAGTCACGTTAACAGATACACGAGGCTGCATGTTCTCAGACCTAGATTATACAGGATGTATGTGTTCAAAAACACTTTGGTATGAAACACGACATTTATTTTTGATTCCAATAGTTAGCAGGATGTTTTATAAAACCTGAATGTTTGTGGTAAGTTGTAATAAGAAACAAGTAGTTGGTTCTTGGTGTGGATCCAGGAGAAAAGTAAACCACACCATTGTGATTCTTTATGAAACGCAGCACTCGACGTGGATGTGAATAAACCTGGGCCATGTATGTGGTGATTGTGTTTCACTGCTCTACAGTAAAGTGCAGAGATCCATCAGGTACATAGAGTACGTGCTGTACAGGCGAGCCTTGATTACTTGAATGCTTTCCAGTCAAAGGTGTTTCCTGGTTCCCGGTAGAGGTTTGCAGTGTGGGAACGCACCCAACAACAATCCTCTACAGAAACTCGCTCACATTCCTCACGCGCAGGAACAAAAGTCCCACAGCGAATCTCTACATGAGTGAGCAAAGCACCTGTAGATTGATTCAATAACAACCCAAATTGATCTTTGACATGTGTTTGCGAAAGTGGTTTGGCTATTGTTAGATGTTATTAATAGGCAACAGGCGTGCTACCGCTGCATCTGCAGCCAATGTCTGTTTTTTTAAGCCTATTATGGACCTGAACCGTGCTGCTGTTCACCTGTAGATAACTAAAATCAAACACGGTTTAATGGCCCAGAATAGATAATAGAAACAGTCAAGCTGTTTACATTGTGCACTGTCATTTTACCATGTTGGTATATTCCAGGGGTCTGAAACCTGCGGCTCCGGAGCCACATGCGGCTCTTCAGCTCCTCTCCAGTGGCTCCCTGTGGAGTTTTTAAATATGGAAATTAATAACTGTTTTTTTGTTTACATTTTTATTTTTATTTATCATTGTTGTAGGTCTATGGTACGACGGTACGCCGGAGGATTAGGGCCACATTGAGTAAAAATAAATGAATCTGAGATTTCGAGAATAAAGTCATAATACTATGAGAATAAAGTCATAAGTTTAAGAGAATAAAGTTATAATATTATGAGAATAAAGTCATAAGTTTAAGAGAAAAAAGTCGTAGTATTATGAGAATAAAATCATAATATTATAAAGAAGTCATTTTACGTGTTATTTTCTTTTTTTCTCGTAATATTATGACTTTATTCTGGAAATCTCTCTCTCTGATTATTTTTCCATCAATGTGGCCCTAATACTCCGTAGTACATTTGCACTTTGGCCCTCACTGCATCAGACTTATATACTATATACTTAGACTATAAACTGTGTTACCTTCAAATGTTTTATTTTTTTTTGGGCCTAAAATGTCTCTTTTGATAGTAAAGGTTGTCGACCCCTGGTCTATTCTGTACACACCACATCTGTTGCACATCTGCATGTCCTGAGAGAGAGGGATACTACTCTGTTGCTCTTCCTGAGGTTTCTTACATTTTTTCGCAAATAACGTTTTTTTTGGGGGGGGGCGGAGTTTTTCCTTTTCCAAATTGAGCAAAAGCTCCCTAAGGCAAATTTGTAATATTGAGCTTTATAAATATAACCTCGCACGGCAGCTGGATTCAGTTTATGCCATTCAGTTTTATTCTACAGTTCATTTTTAGGGATGTTCAAAATTTTGAAATGCACTGAAACCACCACCGAGCTGTGGTTTAGTAGCTTATTTGACCTACTGACGTTACTCTATTATAAACAGCACAATACTGTTTCAGACTACAGCCTAATTATAACTTGAAATACAGTATTTTATGTAATGTATTATAGTTTATTTGAATTATATACAGTACGGAAATTAGGAAAGTGTTTGAATCATCTGTACTGTATTTTCAATAAATTTCAGTAAATAGCAAAGCTGTCTGTTTCATTACTTTATATTTATGTAATAAATAACAGAAATGTTAATTAGATGGTAATCTGCATGAGAATTAAAGAAAAAGAAATAGGTTATAATAATTATCCGCTTATAGTGATCGATTTTACCCAGACGGACGTGACGTAAACATGAAGGTTACTCTCATTTTACAGCAGCAGTATAAAGTATAGTATAAACAGTACATACATTCTTTGCTAACCCACATACCACAGTGTGATGAGACAACATACTTGGATTTTTATGGTTAGGCAACTGCAATAAAACACCTATATTTCAAAGAATAAAACCTCCTGATTTTTAGTGGTTTAACCGATACATTAAGCCTGGACCCCCAAACTGTGGCGAATATTTTCATATATTTCTCACCCCATATTTATCCCCAGAGAGGGGAGAGTGAGTATTCTTGTGTTTATAGTGTATCGTTAGTCGGGCTGGGATGATTCACCTATCTCCCGATTCAATACTATCACGATACTTGGGTGACGATTCGATATTATGATTTATTGCGATTTTTGTCAACTTTTTTCAACACTAGAATTTGGGAAAAAGTTGAATCATACACTTCTAGGGACTTTTACTTTGGGAAATATCTAAATTTAATACATTAAAATGTTTGATTTTCAGCATGTACGTAGTCAAAGATGTCAAATATATCAGTCATTGTCAGGCATTATTTATTAAATTGTTTCCAGCAACCCAAAAATCAAAGAATAAAGACATTTCCCTCACAAATTAGTGGTATTTTCTATTTAATTCATAAGGGAAATGTAATGTTTTATACTTCTGGTAAATATAATCTATATAATTTATATATTTGTATATACAGTTCCCTTTGTTAACACCTTATTTTGAAAACTGGACGTAGTCACACGTGTATACTTCCTCTAACTTCTCCAAGTCCGTCTCTAGCTCTCCCGTCAGCTCTGTTCTCTTTATACATCCATGGTCAGCTCCATCGGGGCCGTTTGAATGCATTTAACATAAATGTCAGTATCTGGGTGCTCTACAGTCGTAGCGTCGGCCCATTTGACCACAGAGATGAGAGCGACGGCCGGCTCGACTGCACATTACCGCAATACGATAACGTTTCCTGTCCATGACGGAGTTAGCATGCAGCTTTAGCCGTGATGTCTGAAACCCAAAGTGTTTCCATACTTTACTGGATGTGTAGTGTTTACCACGCTGGATTTAACATGTGAGGGTGCAGGTTGTATCCACGCGGACCCTCCAACGTTTTCTACTTTCTGCGGTTTGTTTTGGTTGACGGATACGGAACAGATATGACGTCACGTTACTCAGACTACAACAAAAGAAAGCAGTAACTTCCTTCTACCTCCATAAACACTCAAATGAAGCAAATATATCGATTCTGGCATTAAAAAAAATCTATATCATTCTTTTCCCCACACGTAATCGTTAGTTCTTTGGAGAACCAAACCTATGCTGCTGCTGGTGGCATGTAACAGTTGTAATATTTTGGCACACTTCATACTGAAGTCTAGTGAAACTCGTGGTTTTGTGGTCGTTGGTGCCACAACTTGGCAAACAAAAAAAGTAGTAACACTTGGAAATTTGGATTTACTTTCTTTATGTGCTTTATGTTTCCGTATTTAAAATTGAGTTTTTTGTATTCACAGTTTGATTAATTTCTTGTGCACTTATTTCAAAGATACTAATGCATACTCAACTTTCGGCTTTTAGAGCCACCCACTTATGTGAGACATGACGTCCTCCACAGAGCCTCTGCCGCTGAGAAACAGTGTAGTAGTAATTAATTATATATTACAATAATCCAAAATTAAAATACACTAGTAGTAGAAAATAGACTAATCTAGTAGCAGTCTCTCGACTGGTTGTAAGTGCTGGTGCTGTGTGTGAGTGCGTGTCACCAGTCTAGGTGTAAGTGAGGGTGTTGGTGTAGTTGACATAGTAATTCCTCTTCTGTTGGCTCCTGGATCTGCTCTCTGCAGAGAAAGAGGGGCAAGTCATGGACAAAGAGTTAGCTCTGATTTCTGAGTGATATGACTTACAACCAAGCAGCAGCGTCATCCTACCTGAACATGAGCTGAACAGATGTTTCATATCGGATTCTCTCCACATCTGTAACGGAGCAGCTGTGACTACGGTCCCACCTGTAGATGAAGTTCTGTTGGAAGACAAGAGACGAAGAGTATTTAATATGTAGTTTATATTAAAAGATAAGGCTGGCGTTATTACACATCTGTCTTCAACACGTCACATAAACCAAAATCCCTTTCCGATGTCCCTCCCTTGTCTGTGGCACTGAAGGTGTGCGTCTTTTCAAGGTAACCTGACGCACCAGATGATTTGTTTACACAGAACCATCTGAGAAGCCGTCACTGGAAACTACTTGGAAAAGGGCGGGCACTTTCAAAAGATACTTGGCAGGTGATCAGATGAATCATCTTTGTTGTTTAGAATGAACAATTGCTTAAGCCTCGCCCGTAGCTGTCATTCCTCACAGGATGCTGATTGGTCCGGTTACTGGCTGGCTTGACACAGATGCATCACTTGAAGATGGATTCTAATAATATGTGATCCTGTGATTGTCACGTGATCTCACGACTTCGCAAGAATCTAACTGCCGTGCAATGTAAGGAAAAAGGAGGAGCTGTGTTTAAATAGTAATCAGTTGTTTTCAGTTGTTGTAGGGGGACAGCCCATTATTCTAAAACCACAATAGTTCAAAAAGCCCATAGTCCGACTGTCTGTTATCCCAAAAACAAAAGCCCACTGCTCCAAAAATTGGAGCGTTACAACTTTCCAGACTCTGCAAACAAATTGCTCAATTTAACAGATAATGTATAAATCATACTGTAAACCATAACGTATGGCTTTGTATGATAAAGAAAGACTTTTATTTTGGCAGATATTTAATGTGAAACAGCTCTTCTGTGACCTTAGATAATTAAACTGAAGTGGGCTGTTGTTTTCGGGAAAACATGTCGTCGGACGATACGGGCTTTCAGTCCAAGAGGACACTTTAACTACTGGGGTTCTGAATAATGGGCCGTTCAGACCAACGGCATGGCACCATTTGAAGTCAGTCGAATCCATAGGCAGGTTATTTAAATGCATAAAGAAGAAGTTCTGGCTCCATGGTTACATGCAGTTTAATATACATTGTGCAGTGATGTCGAACAGCATCTAAACTGTTGACTGAAACTACTATGGAACAATGTTTGATGTCGTTTTCTGTAGCCATGTTATGAATGAAGTTGAGCTTTCAATGTTAACGCGATAATCACGCGTTTTAACGCCACTAATTTCTTTAATGCAACTTATGTTTTTTAGGTTGTAGCGGACACAGTTTTAAAGATAGAGTGAAAATACTGGCATCACATGAAACTAGAAAACGAATCCATTGGTACCAACCATGTCATACCAGCTTGTCGAGAAGGAGGTTAAATAACTTACTCTACATTTTGGCAAGGAAAAACTGGCATGGCCATTTTCAAAGGGGTCCCTTGACCTCTGACCTCCAGATATGTGAATGTAAATGGGTTCTCTGGGTACCCACGAGTCTCCCCTTTACAGACATGCCCACTTTATGATAATCACATGCAGTTTGGGGCAAGTCATAGTCAAGTCAGCACACTGACACACTGACAGCTGTTGTTGCCTGTTGGGCTGCAGTTTGCCATGTTATGATTTCAGCATATTATTTATGCTAAATGCACTACCTGTGAGGGTTTCTGGACAATATCTGTCATTGTTTTGTGTTGTTAATTGATTTACAATAATAAATATATAGCATACAGAATATTTGCCCACTCCCATGTTGATAAGAGTATTAAATACTTGATAAATCTCCCTTTAAGGTTCATTTTGAAGAGATAAAAAACGTGTGATTAATCATGATTAACTATGGACGATCATACAATTAAGTATTTGAATCGATTGAGAATGAAGGTATCCGTCTGTGTGAACTGACCTCTAAGATGAGCGCCACAAACAAGTTGACCCACATGACGGAGGAGGTGAGCCACCAACACACAAAGTAGATCTTCGACCACCTGAGGAAAAATAACAACGTCATCATCAGTCACCATCATCATCTGCATCAGCTGCTGACTGTGCATGTCAGATATAAAATATGTTCTTACTCAGTGGTGTATCTGCTGTATGCATCCATGAAGGCCTGCCAGTTGTTGACTATCATGACATCATACAGCAAAATGAGGGATGCCTGAGAGAGAGAGAGAGAGAGAGAGAGGGAGGGAAAGATACTCTTCTTTTACTCTTCTTGTAATAATAAAGAATAGAAAACAATAAACGTCATATATCAATCAAAATCATGCATTTCAATCCCAGATTTGATCCTTTCATCTCTACATTAGAAGTGAGAGGTCTTACTAAAAGGGCGAGAAGAGTGAAACACCAATAACTGAAACACAACAATGAAGATCTGACTGTTGTTGTTACTCACAGCGAAGTCATCAAAGTTGTTCGGCCAGTATTCCAGCTGCTCGTAGGTGCCGCACTCCATGCTGAAGTTAGAGGTCACGTTCTCCATGGAGGAGTTGGTGATCACACTAGGACACACACACACACAATCAGGGAGTTGTTGAGTTGTGCACTTACATTATCCCAGATGTTTACAACAGTTTTCAAACCTAGAGAAATCTTAATTGTAATCAAGCTAACGGTCCGTTTCATTTGGTTGCCCGTCAGTGGTGTCATAAACTATTTGTGCATGTCAGCGTTATGGTTGTCTGCCTGAAGCTGTCATAAATTGTCTTTGAGCCTCGTTCTGTTTCTGTCTCCGTCATGTGTTCTTACTGCGGATGACTTCATACCTCATGTCTGGAGGAGGTTTAATGGCTCCCTCAAACAGCCAGATCCCAAACACAGCAAACACATAGTACACCACCTGCACAGAGAGCAAGAAGAAGACGTGAACATGAAGGGTTTGAAAAAAGGTTTTAAGAGCCAAAGGCAATGATCTCATGTCATGAGTCAGCCTCTTCAAACGCATGAAGATGA
This sequence comes from Sebastiscus tertius, assembly GCA_916701665.1. Classification (NCBI taxonomy): domain Eukaryota; kingdom Metazoa; phylum Chordata; class Actinopteri; order Perciformes; family Sebastidae; genus Sebastiscus; species Sebastiscus tertius. The sequence goes on from CAKAOH010042511.1 coordinate 41,294, forward strand.
ACGAGGGTTTCTGGACAATTTATGTCCTTGTTTTGTGTTGTTAATTGATTTCCAGTAATAAATATAAACATACATTTGCATAAAGCAGCATGTTTGTCCACTCCCATGTTGATAAGAGTATTAAATACTGGACAAATCTCTCTTTACGGTACATTTTGAACAGATAAAAAATGTGTGATTAATTTGCGATTAAATGAATTGATTGACAACCCTAGTAATAACGTAAAAGTCTCTTTTTCTAGAGTCAGTGTTTGGTTTGTCCATTCTGGGCTACTGTAGAAACATGGAGGACTCTCTGAAGAGGACCCGCTCCCTAAGTAGATATGAAGGGCTCATTCTAAGCTAATGACAACACAACAACTTTCTGCCACTAGATCCCCTGAAATCCTTCACACTGGACTTGTAATGTAGTGTACGCTGACTCACCAGCAGTATCCCTGCAAAGGCTCGGAGGTTCTTCACCAGGTCCAACAGCGTACTCGCGACCAAAGCCATGAGCTGGACAACAAGATGGAACGTATGAAAAGCAGAAAGGGACATAAAGACAGACACAGGAATGTGTTTGTGATGAGGCTGCAGCGTCTGCGTGTGGCGGTTATCATGGTTATATCGTACCTTGATATCAGGGATGATGCGCAGGAAGCGAAACACAATCAGCATGTTGATCAGACGAACCATCTCCCACAGAGATACTACACCGTGAGTGGACGGGTCCCTGTGGTGACACACACACACACATACACACACATACACACACACACACACACACACACACACACACACACACACACACACACACACACACACACACA
>CAKAOH010042511.1:42150-97138 GCA_916701665.1 Sebastiscus tertius
GGTAATGTAACACAGCTTACTTACTTTAAAATGATTGGAAGAAAATACAACCTACCACTGAGAATAAGGAAGCCTGTAGGTGATATATATAGTGATCTGTAGGATCTGATGGAGAGAAAAACACATACGATCAGTGATGAATATCCAAAGTGGTAAATATAGCAACAAATCAAATGCTCATCATGAAACATTTTACTTAATTAAACATGAAATAACTGATCTTTTTGGCCACTTGGGGGCAGCAGAAACAAGTAATGAACACACAATGTTGATACATGTACAGTATGGTGACTAGGGCTGTCAATCGATTAAAATATTTAATCGCTATTGATCACAAATTAATCACACATTTCTTATCTCTTCAAAATGTACCTTAAAGGGAGATTTGTCAAGTATTTAATACCTTATCATCATGGGAGTGGGCAAATATGCTGCTTTATGCAAATGCATGTATATATTTATTATTGGAAATCAATTAACAACACAAAACAATGACAGATATTGTCCAGAAACCCTCACAGGTACTGCATTTAGCATAAAACAATATGCTCAAATCATAATATGATAAACTGCAGCCCAACAGGCAAGAACAGCTGTCAGTGTGTCAGTGTGCTGACTTGACTATGACTTGCCAAAGGTCTCGAGGTCAGAGGTCAAGGAACCTTTGAAAATAGCCGTGACAGTTTTTCCTCGACAAAATGTTGCGTAACTTTGGAGCGTTAATTAACCTCCTTCCCAACAAGCTAGTACGACATGGTTGGTACCAATGAATTCTTTTTTTATTATTATTTTATTATTTGTTTTATTATTATTATTATTATTATTATTTTTATTTTTTTATTTTCTTAATTTTATTTCAATGTTGAATGCTGAAGTTGTTTTCCCTAGTGTACTTAATGTGTTCGTCTCCAAGCTCCACTACTTAAAAAATTGGCTTACAAACTATTGTAATTAGGAACTGTAAATTGCATATATGAAAACAACCTCGAAAAAGGGGAAAAAATACAGTATGAAAAAAAAATAATAATCAGGGTGAACACAGAAATGGCATAACACGGAGTTGTCACTCGATGACAGTGCTACACTTCTAAATTACTGCTGTAGGATGGTCTAACTGCAACTTCTGTATTTTCTTCATACTGAAGACGCAGTCTAAATCCTGTCCAAATCTTCGAGCCACAACAGATCAAATGCAAATCTGGTCCTTAGTCTCATCGTTTCCCATTTGAATAATGCAGATGTGCTAAAGTAAATATGACAGTACTGAGAGTGAGCAGGTCGAGCAGGTTTACCAGGAGCAGGATGGTGAGGAAGCCGTCAAAGATGTTGTTCCTGTAGGACAGGTAGCCTTTCCAGCCGAACGCAAAGATCTTCACGCACATTTCAAACAGGTAGTAGAGGATGAAGCACAGGTTGATCATCTGACGGTTGGACAGTAGAAGAGGGAAGTAGGTTATGTTCACAATTTCAACCAGGCTGCAATGTTCATTTTATTTATACCCGAAAACCATTAAATGAAACAACAACAACCTACTGATGATTTTGATATTTTTAAAGACTTAGTTTGTCTTAACGGGAAGCTTAAAGTGGTGAAAATCTGTAATATTATTATTATTATGTTGATATTATATTATTATATCAACATCATTATATTAGAAGTTCAAAACATCAACATTAAAAAAACAAGTAAAGTATAAGCAAACTTTCATGGCAATCAGTTCATTAGATTTAGATTTTGGAGGGTTTTAAGGGCCAAAACTAAATATATAAATACATAAGTTATTATATAATTAAATCCTTAACTATATAAATAATGATGTAATTAATCCTTAATTGTCACCATAAATAAATAAATAACAAATGAAATGAGACATTAAATATCTAAATGTTACATTTGTTTATTTATTTATATATATTATATATAATATATATAAATATATATATATATATATATATTTACACATTTGTATATTGATTTATTTATTTATTTATTCATTCATCAGAATCAGAATCTTTATTTATTGCCAGGTGTATCAGGTATACAATAGGAATTTGCTCTGGTTCGTTGGTGCAAATAAGCAGTAAAAAATAAAAATAGGACAAGTAAAATGTTAGAATAAAATAAGTATAAAATAGTTGAAAATCTACCAATATACAATTATATAGTTATTTACTATATTATTTTATTTAATTATATATACTTATTATCCATAGCGTAACACGCTGCAGCGAAATAAATAAATCTGTCAATTTAAATCCAACAAAAGTCAGGGGCACATTATTTATTTAGTCATGTATTTAAGCATTTACTTAATATTTTGTTTAGTTTTTGGCCTTTAAAAACCCTCCATAACCAAAACCATCAGGATTCAATATTCACAGTCAGTTGAGGTGTCATTTTGACCTGATGGTGGTACGGGAGGAAAGGTCAGGGGGGTCACCAAAATGATTAAGAATCATCCTCTGTGGACCATGAACATCTGTAAAACATCATCTGACTGAGTTTACCTCTATGATGAAGTTGTCTCTCTCTGTCGTGGACTTTTCTGAATTCAACACCAGGACGGTCTGAAACACACACAGATGGTAGACAGCTTGGTCAGCGTTTGAGGGTGTATGAGTATATACGTGTATGTGTGTGTGTGCAACTTACACATATGCATATGACATTGGCCAGAGCCACCGCGTTCCCAAGTATAGTGAGATAGTAGTGACTGAAGACCACCTGGAGCCTCTGCAGGACTGGAGAGTTGTACTGGGGCAAGGGAGGGTGCTGGAGGAACACACACACACACACACACACACACACACACACACACACACACACACACACACACAGAGTCAGAGACATAAAGCAGATGTCAAAGTGAAACGTGAAGTTGAATGAATCTTTGAAGCAGCAGATCCCGTGAGCACAGCTCTACCTCCTTAATGCGATCTTTATCCAGCTCGTCAAATATCTTCCTGAACTCCTCTCGATCCAGGTAGCCCACATCTGCATACCGCTGCGCCTCCTGAAGTCCAGATGTTGTAACGGAGAACAGTCAAGGTGAAGAAAAACAGAGGATGCATCTTCTCATCTCTTCGTGTTCTAACTAGGGATGCTAATAATTAACCGTTAACCGACATTAAGAATTTTAACCAATTAACGCTATTGGTTGAACGGTTAAAATAAATATTAATAATTAATTAGAAAGCTGAGCAAAACACACACTTTCTGCTACAGCTACAGTACAACACCACCGCCGCCACACACACACAGTCTGTCGGACACTCGCTGATGTTACGCCGCGCTGACAGACCGTATGTGTGCGGCTACTGGGAGCAAGATCAGTCTGTATTATCAGTCTCCGCATGCATCTAGAATAAAAGTAGTCATAATTCGTATTGTATTTTGGTGACAGAGGCCTTTTGAGTGGTTTTGTGTGTGTGTGTGTGTGTGTGTGTGTGTGTGGTGTCGGCTCTGACCGTAGTGATGGCTCCTCTGTAGTAGCTCTTCATCTGGACCCCGGACATCACCTTCAGCACCACATCAACACTCACACGCTCCCTGACAGAGACAACAACACATCACTCTCCATGCTTTCTGTTCATTTGATATTGGTGGAGTGCAGAAGCCTGTTTACTGTAAACTGTCTGACAATACAAGCAGCAGACAATACAACGGTTTCAACTCAGATAAAATATGTCTCTTACTCAGCAGCCCGTTGGGCTCCCTGACAGCTGAGGACTTGGAAAGCAGCTCGGATCCCCAGTCGTCTCCTGATGATGGACGTCTGGACCGACAACTGGACCAGAACATGAACAGAAAGCCTTCAAGCATTTTCCATTGTTATTGTGTGCAGTGTATCACTGTATTCGTCTCTAGTGGCTTTAATAAATCAGAATGTTATAATCCAGTTGTACTCCTCTTATATTCCAGCAGAGGGCAGTCACAACCCAGCAACCTGTTACACACGCTCTCAGGTGAACAAGTAAAGTTCAGGTCATGTAGTTACTACTACTTCACATTTTTTATGACCATTTTCAAAAGCATGCTGTACAGTTTGGATCTATTTTCTGACCCTTCAGGGCACCCATTCTCCCTTTTGGATCTTGCTATAGTTGTGTAATTCAAAGTGAACATCAAGTCAGAATACATTTTACATTATCTTTGCTTGGTGATGCAAAACTAGAAAGAAACTTTGACTACTTGATGGTCTGCTGAAGGATATTTTTTTTTATCGTGGCATTTATATATATTTATAAACACCAGACTTTTAACCAGGAGACCCGTGTTTGAGACTGTTGTTGACCGGTGTTTTTGTTTTGTAAGTTACGTTTGTGATGTATTTTCTGTAGTTGTGTTACGTTGTCACTTTACGTGTTTTATTTAGTTTACGTACTTATTTTAAGCCTAACCATGATGTTTTCTCTTACCATAACGAAGTGTTTTATTGGGGACGTTTGCGTGGCGTACAAATGACACATGAAAAGGCTAAAATCATGCATGTATTAAGAGAACTGGATACAGCTTTGGAGGCAGGCTCCCGGTCATTCCTATGAGAGTTGCTCAGTAGCGCATGAAGCCAAAATGGTTCGACTGCCGAGTGATAAAGTACCCGGATCATCCGGCGATCTTCTGCATCCATTGGGCCCATGGAGCAGGCGCAGTAGCGTTTCCTTTAACTCCGCCTCCCAGCCCTCGCTCCAGCCTTGGTCTGGGTCTCATTCACATGAACGGAGGAAGGAAAAATAACTCTGGATTCAGCTATTAGTGCGTTTTATAACTTTAAGACCTAATGATTTAAATAAGGACTATTCAAGTGTTTGTACTGGGAAGAAAATTATCAGCTGAGTTACAGACGTCTCTTTCCCAATGTAAGTCTATGAGAAAAAAGTATTTTTGGGCCCAATGGCATCACGCGACGAACACAGAAGTTGCAGTACCGCCGTTTGGCCACTACGAAAAAGGGCATCAACGACGGGGGGCTTGGAAAAGACGCTGTTGGTTGCATTATGGGAATTGTAGGCTCCAGTTTGGATAAAATGAGCCTCTAATGCTTCGATTTCATCTCTTGTGAATCCTCCAACTGCAATGCTAAAATCACAGGACGTACATGTTAAAGTGGTAATGTTGAGGCTCAATATGATTTTCAATATGAGTTTAGCACAAAATCATGACTCAATGTTGGGCGTATATTCTGCGGTATATGAAATATGTCAGATGACAGATCTTCCACTGCCAAGGCGTCGGGGTTTTTCTCTGTTCACAGACCTGTTTTTCCAGCTGGGAGTAATTAAGTAAGTCATGATTTGTTTAGTAAAAATATAAAAAATCATCTCATAGCCTCACATTAATGCTGTCTGCCACATATAATCAAAACAGACTATGCTTGTAGTGGGTGGAGCTGTAACTGCATGATGATACTGTCTGTGTGACTCACCAGTAAATATCCCCTGAACTGGTTATAGATGATGGCCGTCAGTAAGTTCATCAGACAGTAGGTTCCTGCCAGGAGGCAAAACAAACTCCCTCTTTTAACACTTCACTCAACACAATAATGTACCACCACTTCAAGTCACTTAAAGGGATAGTTTGGCTGTTTTGAAGTGGGGTTGTTGTAGCAGGCAGAAGTACCAGCTGTACTGCTGTGGACGGAGGTTTATCATCTTATGTGTACGTGATATTTAAATATATTTTCAATGCTTTAGCTTGCTGTCAGACGGCCCTTTAAGGCGGAGAACTGAAGCCGTTTTATATCCATCTATGCTCTCTTCAAATCCACCAGACTCCATTGACAAAATGAGCGATTTTACATTGCAGAACACAGGGATCGCTGGTCTACCGCTGCCTCAATCGGTTAGTTTGTTTGTGTTATTGTGTGATTTTGGTGAATCCGAAATAACCCTTTAAAACACCAAAGAGACACAGTAACACAAACAAACTAACCGATCGAGGCAGCGGTAGACCAGCAACTTTCGGTTCTGCAAGGTAAAATTGCTAATTTTGTCAATGGAGTCTGGTGGCCTTGAAGAGAGCATAGATAACGGATTCAGTTCCCCGTCAGAAAAGGCTGTCTGATGGCGAGGTAACCTGTGAAAATATTCCAAATAAAGCGTACATTTAAACTCATATTGATTCTTTTAGGTGTCTTAAATCTGTTATGCCGCTGCCCCCCCGTCCACAGCAGTACGTTGCTTTGCTTCTGTGGCGGTTCTCCAAACTGGGGGCATGCCGACCGCCATCTACTGTAGGTAATACACCAACTATGGATAAGTACTTCATGCAACCCCACTTTAAAACATCCGAACTATCCCTTTAAAGCTGCTGCACTGACACAGGGAATAATAATCACTACTTACCAATCACAGTGAAGAGGACAAAGAAAATGGAGTTGCCTCTGTTTAGGGAGTAGGCAGGGATCATCACTGTGACAGGACAGAAGACATGTTGAAAAGGAGTTCCATCACAGAAACAGAGATTAGCAGCAGTCAACCAACACGGCTTGTTGTCTATCATGTGACTGATTGTGTACCATCTGGGTTGTTGGCCGTGGTGAGCAGCACCAGCAGAGAGGTCAGAGAGCTCGGCAGGTCTCTGAAATGTAACCTCCACTCCCCGTTCTTCTTTGGATCCTGAACAGAGACACAGACGGAGAGGCATAGTGGACTTAAACCTCGTATTGTTCTCTCTACGCTGGTGTTAAACTTTTGGTTCCAGCCTCTCAAATAAAGATCTGTTGTATTTTTCTGTTTCTGTTTTGAGTTCCTGGACTAATAATTAAACGTTACTCTACCGTCAGATGACTTGTGACAGGAAATTATCGTTAGTTTTGATGATTCGTAGAAAACAAGCCGTTTGTAAATCAATACTTTGTGTCTAATTAGTGATTTATTTAGTAAGTAGCCGTGTAACAAGTTGGATAACGGCTCGCTGTACATGATCCCTGACATCACGTACAGTAAGTCTGTTATAACAGCGAGCTGGACACGTCACCTCTGGGCCAGCTGTTGTACTAGCCTCTGTAATTCACTACAATCTCTCATTAAGCTTTTCTTTAATCTGTCTTTCTATTAAAGTAAAACGTGTTTCTGATAGGGATGCACCGATTGTGAAATTCTGGGCCGATACGATAGCCGATACTGATGTTTTTGACGTTGCTGTTTATTTTGTTTTTGTTGTTATTTGTTCCCCGTTTGTGCCAGGGAAACAAAGACCTCTTCATTAAAAAAATAAATAATAATAACTGAGCTGTTTTAAAGCCATTGAGCATTTTATTACACTGTCTTTGAATGAGCTCAAATTCAATCATACACATTTATGAAACAATCTTTACTATAACCTTCTTTCACAGAACATTTAGCAGAACATTTACAAAACTAATGCGACACAATGGATAAAAACATCGCCCACTGCATCGGTAAATGTCATCTTGGCAGTCAACAAGGCGTATATTGACCCGATACCGATGTACTGCCAATAAATCGGTGCATCCCTAGATTTTGAGTAAATAAATGAGTCTCTACAGCAGCGTTTGATGTTAGAATTCAAACCACAAGTTTCTGGAAATTGTTTGGGCCTCAAGTATATTTAAGTGGCTTCATATATTCACCTTCTTCCTTCCACCATCTAGTGAGTTAAAGCTTTGCTCTTGCTTACATATATTTGATATCCTATCCATCCAACCTTCCCTGAGTCAGTCTGTGACAATATTCTTAGTCCTTTTTTAATTGATGTCTCTGTTATTGCAACTGTGTGTTTCAATGATATATGAAGAGTGGCTTTCTTTTGTGACAGTGACCCTTGGCTGTTGAGAAGCCATCACAGTCTGGGATATGTCCAGACACACACACACACACACACACACACACATGTACACAAACATGTTCACACACATGTCCACACAAGCCACAGTGTCAGCAGTACAATACAGTAGTGTGTATCTAACAGGGCATGACGTGACCTGAACTCACCTCGCCTTTAGCAAACAGCAGCATGCCAATCATAGTGAAGAGGCAGAGGTGGAGCGCCAACAGCAGGATGACACTGTACAGACAAGACAATACACACATGACTCTAAATACTACATTACCCATGAGCCTTAGCTACTGTTGCTATAGAAAAAGAAGCCAGTCAGCACTGCACCAATTTCAGGATGTTTGTTGATGCAACTGGGAACAAAATATGGCACCATAGAAGCTTAAACTGACCCAGAATCTGAAAGTGAACTGATCCAAACTGAACACTGTGTTATCAGGTTTCTACAAGGTGTCAACTTAAAGCTTCTGCACGCGGTTAGAGGTGCAAACAACAGATTTTAAAGCTGTGTGATTGGGTCATAGTTGACTTCTCCTTTCACATTTTTATGTACAAATTGGGGCTGTCAAAGTTAACGCGATAATAGAGCCTTCAAATTTGTTTTAACGCCACTTATATCTTTAACGCAACTTTCATTAAAAGTAAAGATACTGGCATCATATGGAACTAGAAAACCTAATGAATCCATTGGTACTAACCATGTCATAGTAGATTGTCAAGAAGGAGGCTAAATAACGCTCCAAACTTACTCTACATTTTGGCGAGGAAAAACTGGCATGGTCATTTTCAAAGGGGTCTCTTGACCTCTGACCTCCAGATCAGTGAATGTAAATGGGTTCTCTGGGTACCCATGAGTCTCCCCTTTACAGACATGCCCACTTTATGATAATCACATGCAGTATGGGGCAAGTCATAGTCAAGTCAGCACACTGACACACTGACAGCTGTTGTTGCCTGTTGGGCTGCAGTTTGCCATGTTATGATTTGAGCATATTGTTTAATGCTAAATGCAGTACCTGTGAGGATTTCTGGACAATATCTGTCATTGTTTTGTGTTGTTAATTGATTTCCAATAATAGAAATAGACACATTTGCATAATATCCATGTTGATAAGAGTATTAAATACTTGACAAATCTCCCTTTAATGCTACATTTTGAACAGATAAAAAGTGTGCGATTAATTTGCGATTGATTGCGATTAACTATGGACAATCATGCGATTAATCGTGATTAACTATTTGAATCGATTGACAGCCCTTACCAGACATTTTCTAACAGTGTTGCTCATCTTTTGTACTGATGAGTCTTGGCTGTGCTCCAGCTATTGGTGCCTGAACTATAACAGATCTGTAGCACCAAACAGAAGCTCCAAACAATCCCCCTGACTGTTCATGTTATATGTTAACTCAATCAGGGAGTGTATGATGAAGTAGAGGTGGTGCAGTCAGAGCATATCACCGTCAGCCTGCGGCCACATTATGGGGAAACAGCGACCCGCTGATGTGAGAAGTGAGAGTAGAAGATGAGTAAGCCAGCTGCAGGTGTCCCTGGAGTTTCAGTGTGCTGAGCGAAACCCCTCAATCCCCCAGAGTAATTAGTAATGTAATATCCCTTTAAATCAGTAGATGTTAGATAGACCTCCGTAAAGCAGTCAAATACCTGGCGATCTCTGGCAGAGTCCTCTTGATGCACTTCAGCGTCTTTTTCATCAGGGAAGAGTTCTGCAGGAGGAAGAACGGCCGGAGGAGTCGCCGTACTCGAAGTCTCTGATCAAAAGAGAAAAGATAGGATCACTTTTTTAGAAAGATCGTGAGTCATTTGAATTCACTCGGCCCTCCTCAAGACAGAGCAGGCCATGTGTGAAGTCACAAGAACGAGTACATGCACTTCAACAGAACTGGAAATCATTTCAACTACAAAGTCTACTTAAATACCTTTTCCAGAGTTTCCATCTGTGTTGACTGTGAGATGCAGTCAACAAATACACATTTTATACTCACTGTAATGTATATTTACAATATACAAAGTGTTGTAGGGCAGTAAATCGATTAAAATATTTAATTTTTACTTTTTTTATCTGTTCAAAATGTACCTTAAAGGGAGATTTGTAAAGTATTTAATACTCTTATCAATATGGGAGTGGGCAAATATGCTTCTTTATGCAAATGTATGTATATATTTATTATTGTAAATCAATTAACAACACAAAACAATGACAGATATTGTCCAGAAACCCTCACAGGTACTGCATTTAGCATAAAAAGATGCTCAAATCATAACATGGCAAACTGCAGCCCAACAGGCAACAACAGCTGTCAGTGTGTCAGTGTGCTGACTTGACTATGACTCCTCGCCAAAATTTAGCGCAAGTTTGGAGCGTTATTTAACCTCCTTCACGACAGGCTAGTATGACATGGTTGGTACCAATGGATTCTTTAGGTTTTATACTTTCATATGACGCCAGTATCTTCACTCTATCTTTAAAACTTTTACCTAAAAATTGCAAGTTACATTATTATCGCATTAACTTTTACAGCCCTAGTTTATATATATTTATTAAATACGCAGCGCTGATGTTAAATGAACCTTAATTTCACCTTCAGACAAACTAATTTGGCATTAACAAATATTCAATTCTGACTCTAAGACCTATAACTATCTTACAGAAGTTATTATATCTTATGTTTAAAACACGATGGGACCACCAGTGAAGTACCAAAGGGCTCGTCTAACTTTGAATTGGGCCATGACTGATAATGAGAGTGGCCTACTGTCTGATTTCTCTGCTCCATGTCGTACTGTCCCACTGACTTCTCTACAGCTACAACCACACTGTGCATCTCCAGCTTTTCTTTCTCCACAAGCTAAACAAGTCCTAGTTCTGCACAACATGCTGAGAGAACTGTGACCGAGGAGGACGGCCTCACTCACCTCATCGCACACCATGCTGACAGACAACACCCAGTCGATGATGGAGAATGTAATGACCACCGTGTAGCCGATCAGCCACTTGTTCTTTCTGAACTCCTCCCAGCCAATCAGGTAGCTCTGAGGACAAAACAGACGGAGTGAAGCAGTACGGTTCAAACGGACAAATAAGAAGATAATTAATAACTATCAAAAGCAGCGAGATTATTTGTGAACATCACAAAATCCATGACAGCTGCCAACATCCTGGGAGCAAAATGTTTCCCACGCTGGCTGCATGTGTTTACCTTAACGGCGAGATCGAGAGCGAAGATGACGAGGCAGACCATCTCGATGCTTTCGGTGAGGCCGCAGGGAGGCTCCCAGGGAGGAGAGCGATGCCGGGGGTCCGAGGACATGGACAGGGAGGACGGGCGCTCCAAGAACGCCAGCAGCAACACCACCGCGATGATTAGGCCCAAACCCCTGGTGCAGGGAAAGATGGGTGACAAATGGATGTAGGCATATGGTAGAAATACGGTAAATAGACTTGCATTTATGCAGCGCTTTTCTAGTCTTCCGACCACTCAAAGCGCTCTACACTACATGTCAGCATTCACCCATTGTCTACCTAACTCAGGTCCGTAACAGGTTTTTATCCATAGATGACCTGAACAGGTGTTTGAAGGTGTGAACTCACCACTGGAATATCCTGGAGTAGTACCATCGATACAGGCACAGCGAGCGGGCGTCCACCCGGTGGTTGATGGACCGGTACTATGAGCAAGCAAACAAAAGGGAAGAAGACAGTCATCAAGATGTGATGTAGTAAAATAATGAAGGACTTTTTGATAATCTTTACGCCGAGGGACATTTAGGGTTGTAGTCAAAGTCCAACAACCTAATTAGGTCTATTTTCACACACCATAATCCAGAGGTGGGACCAAGTCATTGCTTTGCAAGTCACAAGTAAGTCTCAAGTCCTTAACTTTGAGTTTTGAGTCCTAAACAAGTCATAATGTGCTCTTTACCAAATGTAATCCCATTTTAACAACAGAGTAACTGACACTAACCGGTGCTCAGTAATGTGGATCTGGGGAATTATATGTAAGATAATCAAACGCAATAATCCCAATAATATCCACCATAAATAAAGAGTCCAGAGTTCAACAAATTATTCAGCATTAGACAACAAAAGATAGAAATTCAGTTGGTTCAGTTCAGTTATTTTCAAACCCAGTAAATCCTCTTCCCAAATCAATAAAGGATCTCTCAAAAAGTAAATAAACCCAATATCCCGACGCTGTCGGAGTTACCTCCGGTACCGGGCAGTTGGTGCACACACTTTTCCAAGTCTAAGTCCAATTATAAACAAATAAATAAATGAACAAATAAAAGGGAAAATTAAACAGAAGAGTAAATAAATAAGGGAATTACTATAAAAAAGATAAATAAATAAAGAAGCAAATTAAAACAGAAATATCAATTTATGTCGCATTTTATCAATCAATTAATGGATACATTTTTTTATATTATTTTTGCTACATTAAATTAATATTTATTTATTTATCGAGTCATTTATTTATTCATTTATTTTTGGCATTTATTCATACAGTAAGTCCAAGTGAAGTCTGGAGTCACTGGTGTTAAAATTGAGTTGCAGATCTTTTATTATTTCGTCAAATTGAGTCTAAAATCATCAAATTTGTGACTCAAACGTGCAAACAAGTCTGACTCGAGTCCACACTGCTGTCATAATCTGCGGCCTGTCGGCCCTGCGGACCGATGCTCTGATTACTGTAAAAAGAGGATATAAAAGGCTCTGACGTTGAGGAATCGGCTCGTGGAACTGTACGAGAGGCCGTAGTCGGCTGACCAAAATTTCGGAAATGTCAGAAATTCATCCGACTGTCTGACGGACGGTCGGGAGGAGTTAATCGGTCCTTGGTTCCCCCCGTCACTGCACGGCAAACAACGCCCGACGAAGCTGAAATTCGACTCTAAAATGAGTCGTGCGGCTTAAAGTTCAGGCCAGAAACGGGCTACAATCGTACAGTGTACGTCCAGCTTTAGTCATCTTACAGTAATGTGAATTCATGAGCATGAAGGACGTAGGAAAGAAGACTCTGAGGGCCAACCCTACTCTCAATATGATACTACTTCCATTTACCTTTTCTTACTATTTACCAGAAGAGAAATAAGAAAGGAAGTTCATTGCGCTTACCTGTATGGCGTCCTCGATGAGGACGACAGCTTGTTGGATGTAGAGGTCCCTATCATCTGTGAACAGTGAGACAAGTTTGAGTAGGACCATCTGAACAACAACATATGTCTTTACATAACTCAGAGGTGAGCTCAACTCGACATGGTTCCTTGTACAACAACAGACTAATTGTCAGACTAAAACAAACAACAGAACTGGTTGGATAGGGAGCTGGGCTGGAGGTTGGCTCTTTCTTGAGGCAAAACTGGGAAAAACTGGTGTGTCTTACTTTTCTAACTGTGTTTTATCTCTACTCAAACACACAAAAGTCCCCACTAGGGGTGGGCGATCGTGTCTTTTTTCATATTGTCCAATCCAGCAGCGCCGGAATGAGCTTTGGATGATGTAATACAGTGTACAGTGCCATCGGATTTTGAGAGACTGCGGCTGGGCATGCTCCCCTCGGAAGAACATTTTGAGCATTTTAAAGTTAAATGCATCAATCTGGGGCACTTTGAGAGCAACATTACGAGGCTAGATCTCTGAAGAACTTGGTGTTCTGGTAAACAGTTTAATTATAAAGGTTGTCTGGTTATGAATGCTGATGGCAAGAAGTCACACATCATAAGCACGGCAAACTGAGACCGGGGTGCCGCAGACCCCTCGAACTGAGTGCGCCCTCTCTCCACAGAGGGAGAGAGGGCGCACTGTGCAGCGAGCACTCCTCTGCCCCCCGGGCAGCGGCGAGGCCCGGGGAGAGAGAGGTGCTGTAAAACTCACGGTCGGGCCTTTCCAAGCAGACCGGTCGTGGCACACCAGACGATGCGCTTACTGGGTGTGGATTTAATGTATTGGCTTCAATATATTCCAGAAATCTGAATTCAAAACATGTCCCTCATTAGGCGCATTTGTTTTGAACAAATAAAAAATGTGTAATTAATTCGCTTATGGGCAATCCTGCGATTAATCACGAATAAATATTTGAGTTGATTGACAGCACTAGTAAAATAGAGTAACACTGTCTATAGAAGCTGTCAGAGACTCAGCAGAGCTTGTTCCACAGCTGTCAGGTGATTATGTTCAATGACTGTTACTGTTCCACACAGCAGTTACAAAGACAGACATGATGACTCAGTCCTGGCCACACACACACACATTCACACACTCACACATTTAGTGCTGCTGACTCAATGCTTCACAGCAGGATGTGTCATGGCTGCGGTGGGAGCCTCTGACAGGGCAACACTTAAAACGGCTGCAACACACACACGCATGCACGCACGCGTGCACACACACACACACACACACACACACACACACACACACACAACACAGTGGACAGACAAGTGTGAGCTGCACTTCTCACACTTGTTGCAGTCGAGAAAAAGAGAAACTGTCAGAGAAACCCTGTACTGACAATATAACATATAAACAATATTACAATAAATACAATTACAATGAAAATAACAATATCCATATTATCTCTTCATATTTTCCTGTATGCATTTAAGTGGCCAACAATATAGTATATGACAGAAATAGCTAAAAGATTCAGATTTATGGAGTAACTTTACATTTTTAACTTTAAAGTTGAGGATTAACGTCATACATTAATATTCATACCTGCAGTCATTTTAAAACAAAAATGTAATATTTAATGTTAATGTTATTATAAACTCCTTAGTACACTGCTGTGTTGAATACTAATTCTGATTGGTCAATACCAGCATTCTGCGGTCTGTAATTTCTCTATAACAGACCGTTGCTATGTAAAGCAGACCGTTGCTATCTATAGCAGACCGTTGCTATGGGCGCAGCTCTGATGTTGGACTCTGGCGGACCGTTTTTGTGTCAAATTATTGATTTCTTCAGTAAGTAGCCGTGGAATAAGCGGGATAATGTACAGCGAGCCAGTCACTGTTGTGAAAGAAACCCCTTCAGGGCGATGCTGCACCCCTGCTCTGCACGTCGGGATGCAGCATCGCCCTACATCACAATTACTACTACTTAATACTTTAAAGTGAATTATCAACTATTGGACTATTTTTGTGCTAAATGCATTACCTGTGAGGGTTTCTGGACAATATTTGTCATTGTTTTGTGTTGTTAATTGATTTCCAGTAATAAATATATACATACATTTGCATAAAGCAGCATATTTGTCCACTCTCATGTTGATAAGAGTATTAAATACTTGACAAATCTCCCTTTAAGGTTCATTTTGAACAGATAAAAATGTGCAATTAATCGTGATTAACTATGGACAATCATGCGATTAATTGTGATTAAATATTTGAATTGATTGACAGCCCTAGTATAAATATTTTCGGTTCACTAGGAAAATGTGGCAGGTCTTAGGTCATTAATGGGAAACACTGGGCGACACCATACAGCACACAGTCTTGAGGGGGCAGTTGGCTTTTTACATACACATTGGCCACAACATAACACTACATCGCTCAGAGCTGTAACAAATTTTAATTGGATGTCAATACCTAATAGAATAGTAGTATAAATAGATGCGGTTTTACCCACATGATCTGAGTATGGTGGTCGGATACCACAGAGGAGAATTTGGTGCTAACTGCAAAGAGAGTCTGCAAATGTGGCGACACATTGCTAGAGTAGATCAAGCTAAAAGAAAGAAATGAAGAGCGCAGTGAAAGAACCGAATGAAGAATGTCTCACTGTTCACAAGAATGTTTTCAGAGAAGTGGCGCTGCACGGATAAGAGAGAGGCAGCAACAGCAATACAATGAGCTGCAGTGTTTTTTAATGACATTTAATGCAGTTTTATGGACGGAAAATTTTAATCAGTTTACCAGCCTTTGAAAAGATAACCCAAAAAGTTAATTTTGGAGTCACAGGACACATCACTGCTACTTTAATTCTATTAGCTAATGAGTATAACAAAAGGGGATGCTCACTTCATTTGCACAACAGTTTACGGTCTTGTGCATCATAGTGAGTGGAATGAAACGGATCAAAGCTATAGGAAATCAACGTATCTTAATTAAAATAATACATATGTATGTCTGCTTTTCCCACAGAATGTGCTTTTCTTACCACCTTCTGCTTTTCTACCGTACTCTCCTGTTCTACACCAACATTAAGTCTGAGTCAAAGAAAGTTTTTATACCACTTAAACTAATTGAATCGGCTCTGACGTCAGAATCAGATGAACTGATTGGAGACCTGACAAGGCACCACGAGGAGGAACATTAGAGACAGACATTAAAAGACCTTCAGCTTTAGGAAATTGTGATGGGCGTTATAACGATTTTATGACATTTTACAGAATTACCCTATTAAATACTTGAAAGATATTCAACTTTTTAACATAGTTGTTAGTTGCTGCCTTAATATATTCTAAAACGATATACTTATTTAGGTACAACTGTACCATATGGCAGCAACTCGGTGCATAGAGTCATGCAGACATGGTCGAAGCTTCAGTTGTAGTTCAGACCAAACATCAGAAATGTGATCTAAAATGACTTTCAGTGTGAAAGGATGGTTTGAGTATCTCAGGCCCTGTTCAGACCTGGTATTAAGATGCGTCCTCAGTGATCAGATCACAAATGGACAGCTTTAAGTACGTCTCTTCACACCTGGCATTAGAATATGTCTTGAGTGACTAATTCAGCAGACGTTGTGACGTAATATTACAGGAACGTCAGTAGTAATGTCGTGAATTTGGGTATATTTTTTTTTTACATTTTTATAACATCGAAATATAAGGTTATTGGACTGAAAGATCCGATCTCAATGCGTATTGACTGTACTTAGAGCTGTCCACTTGTGATCCGATCACTGAGGACGCATGTTAATACCATGTGTGAACCTCAGACACCGCTGCACCCAGTTCGACTCTCAGGCCATTAAATAGGTGTTATAAGTCGCTATAAGCACCATAGATGTGGGTCAATAGGGGCCCGCTGGCTTTTGACACAAAAACGGTCCACCAGAGTCCGACATCAGAACTGCGCCCATAGCAACGGTCTGTTATACATAGCAACGGTCTGCTATAAAGAAATAACAGAAGGTATAGAACGCTGAGATTGCCCAATGCACCCCGACACTCGCAGTGGAGGAGTCTCTCATCGCCCTGAAGGGGATTCTTTCACAACAATGACCCGCTAGCTGTACATTATCCCGCTTATTACACAGTTATTTACTTAAAGTGACTATTTGTAACTTTCAGAAATGCTTGTTAACAGCGACACCTGTGGCCGTGAAGGCAAAGAAAGTCAGCGTCGGGCTCGCGCTTGCTCGCTCTAAATAGACATGAACGAGCATCGCTCAAAACAGTGAGGCGACACACGTCAGCTAAAACCACAATATCACTCAATATTTCAGCTGCTTGGCAGTAATGTTAGCTGACCAGACCAAGGTCTCTCCATGAACATGATTTAGATCTGATCCTAGTGTTGGCTTTTCCTGCCTCAGCACAGGCTGAGGCAGCGGGGCTCCGCAGCGTGTCTCCCTGCTCTCTCCGCCCACAGCCGGAGAGAGCAGGGAGACACCGCCCCCGGTCGGTAACGAAACGATAACGTTTCTCGCTGCGGAGCCCCGTCACTTCACAAGACACGGAAACCTCTGTTGGTCTGGAGGAGCTGCAGCAGTTATTTCTGCCCAAACGTCCACTGTACATTCACTAGATATTCTCAGAGCTACTAACTCTTCTGCAGTGTGGAGTGAGCGCGCGTTCACGTCTAGAGGTGGAGCGAGTACGCGAGAACACACGCGCTGTCTGAGTGAAGGCAGGCAGGCAGTGGAGACGAGACAGCGGCCACACATGAGCGCGAATATGCGAGCGCACATGTGTCCAGACCCGGTATATTTATACGCTTAAAAAGTTACAAACAGTCCCTTTAAGAAATAAATAATTTGACACAAAAACGGTCCGCCATAGTCCGACATTAGAACTGCGCCAATAGCAACGGTCTGTTATACATAGCAACGGTCTGTTATACATAGAAATAACAGACCGTATGGAACGCTGAGATTGACCAATCAGAATCGAGTATTTAACACAGCCCTGTATTAATTCCTGATAATGAACCCCTCATCGGGCATTATAGGCAACCGAGAAAGTTGATGAAGGTCTCAGTTTTTAAGTTACAATCTGTTTACACATTGGCAATATAAAGTGATTAATACATGTAAAAGGTTACATATAGTACCTTTAAGTATAATTTGCCAATACAACTTTTTTTATTTGAGTATATGAGTTTTAAAAGGACTTTAGGTTGTTTTGGAGGATCTGATTATACCTTTTGTCAAAAAATGCACAAACAACCACGGAACAAGGAGACACCACCGACCTGAGAGTCATAATAACTCAGGCTCCACCTCCACTCACCTGAGTCGCTCTCGACGCTGCAGGACTGTCCGGCCGCCTCGTAGGACATCCCCCTGCTTCTGCTGCTGCTGCCCGGAGCCTCTCCGTGCTCTTTGCCCGACAACGAGCCATAATCCTCGGCGACTCCGTTCACAGTCCCGGTCAGCAGACCGTCCGATTCCATCCAGAAAATATCTACCACAAGTTCCTCCTCTGTGGCTGCTGCTGCTGCTGCTGCTCAGCTGTGAAAGTGAAAGTAAACAGTCAGAAGGAGTGGAGCAGCTCCTCAGAAAGTTTAGTCTGTCTGTGTGTTATAGCCTCCAGTTACTGACTATACTCAGAGTTACATAGTTTCGACAGAGAGAGGACATAACATGCGTCAGGCTGAGGGCACAGAGGAGGGAATGTGCTTTTAGGAAGTCGCCCCTCTGCTCTGCTCCACCCTCCTGACTCTAGTATCACTTTACACTTTAAAACACAAACTCCACCTACAGTACACTGACTGCACATGCTGCAGGCTGCAGTAGCAGCAGTAAGCTACTGAAGGGGAGAGATCTGAGAGTGGCTGGTTGCAGAAGTAAAGCAGTAATTAGAATAGAATAGAAAGCTTTATTGTCATTGTATTAAATACAACGAGATTCACAGTTTGCCACTTCTGGTCAGTGCTTTAAAGATCCCATATTATAAACAACTGAGATTTTCATGTTGTTTTTATTATAAAGCAGGCTTAAGTCCTATATAAATACTGTGAAAGTATTGAAACCTCAATCCACAGGGAAATACACACAGCCCGTATTCAGAAATTCTGCATTTGAAACAAGCTGTCAGGATTTCTGCCCATTCGTGATGTCACGAATATACAATATTTAGACCCTTGACACAATTTTAAACGTAAACATTATAAATGTGTCTCAGTTTATTTCCTAATGCAGTGAATGTGAATGTCATCAGCTGACAGGAAGTAAACATGGACCCAAGCTGTTGCCTAGCAACGCAATTCCATTGCAATTCCGTCAAAATGCACTAAAACGGAGCGTTTCAGACAGAGGGGTAAATACAGGTATATTCACGCTGACAGTATGAGGAAAATAAAGTGTTTTTTTTAACATTGTAGCATGTAAACATGTTCTAGTAGAAACACAAAATACAAGTATGAACCTGAAAATGACCATGATAAGGGACCTTTAATAACTGAGACCTTCCTCTACTTTCTCGGTTGCCTATAACAGCCTGCGAACTGATTTCTATGTAAAGGACTTGGGATTGTTTTGCCTCGAAAATCCAAAGAAGCCATTGGTTGTTTGTTTTGTAATGTTAGTTGATAAATTTGCAAACTACAAGCTAGTTAGTATCATGGAGCCAATGGTCCAAATAAAATATAAGAACATTATGTGATGGATAATGCCTTATGAGGGGTCCGTTATCAGGAATTAATGGACGACGTGGTGGGATGTCAGGAGGCTGACTGCAGTTCATTTAACAGCCACAGGTGTCATTAATAATAAGGATTTTCTGAAAGTTACATACCTTTAATTATTAAAAATGAAATGTAAAAGTGTATAAATGCTTTAGAGCATTGTGATAGAAGTATATGAAGGAAAGAAAAAAAAACACCTATATGGTGGAAGATTAAAAAACAGTACTAAGAAAGATGAAACATGTTAATTATGCTCTGTCGACATAGAGACATATAAATTTATGTGAACAGACAAATATCAACAATGACAGAAAACAACCAGCTGACAAACATAGAACAGAGACATAATAAGAAAATTAAGAAAGGGGTGGGATTTAGCTCTCCAATACACCTTACACCCAGAATAATTCATTGTGTCATTAATCAACATGTACAAACAAAACATGGTAAAAACAATTTAATACGTCTTTTGGAATCTCTTTATTTCCAGCAAACCCTCAACCTCTCCCAACCCTTCCCCAAACACCAACTAACAACATTAAATGAAAGGTCCCAGACGTTGGAAGAAAAGGTCTTTCACAGTCTTAATCTAAACTGTCACAGTTGTAGTAATTGAGCACCATGAATCCTTAACTGAAGAATCTCCCAGGAATAAAACCTCCACCTGACAGCGTAACCAGTGGTTGAGAACCAGCACCTCAGAATTAGTGTTTCCTTTGTTATTCACCTCAAAACCCCAAAAGCACAAACTGCTGGACATTCCCATATACAGGATGTACTGTAAGGGCGAGCTTGGGCAGAATGTGCATTATGAATAAATCAAATTACACCCCAATCTATTTCCCTGTCTAAATAAAGACATGTTTATGGGATATTATAGGCTTTGGTTGAATGCAGGTAGACAGTCGGTGTGGAGTGCAAAAAAGGAGGAACGCATTGGGCAAAATGAAATCTCGTAACCCGCCAGCTATCGTCTGATTATGATTTAGCTTTTTATTGATTTATAATGAGTTTGTAAACTGGTTACTGGTGAGACAATCCGGTCGTACACATCGTCTCTCAACTCAATCTCCAGTCTTATGATTAAAGAAATAAACAAATTCTCTTAACCTAGAAATCCCAAAGAGATCCTGGAAAAACCTTGGGAAGTTACAACTGGTCATTTCCTGTTTTTAAAGGTTCTGCTTTAGGGGGCGCTTCTTTTGCTCCAGCCGGCCAAGATGTCCCTCCAGCAGCAGCAACCAGCAACGGGGCCCTCAGCAGCGGTATCTAAAAATAAAAAATGGAAATTAGAATGACTTACATCAGATTTATGTGAAGACAAAGTGTGACTGTAAAGAAGAGAACTAATAGTATGCTCTACAAATAGAAACTAATGTACTGCCAAGTACTAAGTGTAAACTCTAGATTTACTTATGGCATCATTATGTTGTTATTTCTGCATCCTTTACATCTGTTTTTTGCAATTAAATCACAGCACAATCTGTTTATTTTGGGTTCATACCACAGCAGCGACGTGTGGCTTTGCTAGATACAGTCAGTGCAATGGTACTGTATGTGAATACAGCTCGCCGCCGGGTGATGTTATGACCCCAGACATGACAGCGTTTGGATTTCTGACATATCTGGGACTTCTACAACATGTACAAAGCAGCAGCAGTGGTCATTTCTTCCACGGTTGATGCCGGAAATAGCGGAGAGAAAAGTTGTTGGTATCTATGGAGACAAGCTCCTCCTCCTCTCCGGCGTGTCTAGCGTGAATGAACACAAACGATACCGGCAGTCCAGCTCGCGCAAGTAAAGCGAGGTGAATAATCGCTCCGCTCTTGGTCTGATCGCAGCATTGTTATTGCTACCTGGTTGTCGATGCACCTGAACTGCCAGGTCCAGCGAGTGTTATAGAGGAAAGGTCGGAGGTCAAAGCGGTTGTCATCGGGGCTGTAGCTCTCGGCGTGGTAGGACGGCGTCACCGTGGTCATCTTGTGGCGGTTCATCGAGTACATCCGGAAGAAGTGCTTCACCTTCTGGGCCACCTGAAGAAAGACGACGATACACAATATTCACATCAGGGTTCAAAAAACACATTTTAAAGTCGGAGTAAAGCAAAATAAATATCTGTTCTCAGTTTGTCACAACACAGAAAAATGTGTTATTAACCACCCAGCCAAATTTTAATAATAAAAAAATAAATTTCTCCATACAGAATTAGCATGGTTTACTAAGTTGACTTTTCTTTGACTGACTGGTTTGAGAAAACAACAACAATAACCTTTGTTTTATCTTATTCTATTCACGTAGAAGTCAAATTTATAATTATTCTAGGTACAAGTGTGACTTGTACCACAATTAAAGGTTCAATTTATAGAAAATAATTGCAATTTAAATTGTTATCACAGCATTATTCAGAGAAAAAAATTAGATATTTTCCTTAAATCGTTTAGCCTTAAAATAATCTAAAAACCCCCCCTGAAATCCAGTCAATAAAATGTCATTATAGATTTAGGGTTTATTTAAGAATGGACGCCACATTATTCCTCTAGTGGAGGGTTCCACTCTCAGTGAACTGACCTCCGTGGGTGAGAGCGCGTCCTTCCACATGTGAATGAGTTTACAGAACATGCTGAAGGGGCCGCACTTGGAGATCTTCCTCAGTCGTCCAATCACAGATAACTCGGAGTAGGTCATCCCCATGTCTGCCTGAGGACGGAGGCGGGAGGCGGTTAGAGAGAAGATGGAAGAAAATAGGAAAAGGAGGATGAGGAAATAAAAGCAAATGCCGGCTGATGATCCCATGTGCAGAGTAACTGAGCTGAGTCTGTCGGGTTAAAACTCATTTCTACGAACCACAGCCAGCCTGAAACTTGAACGGCTCGCTGTACATTATCCCGTACTTATTTCATTCTAACTGTTTGAATGCTTCCCATAACAAAATACTGTGACAAGAACAAATAGGTTAGAGTTGTAATATTGTTTGTTTGTTGTTTTGACTTTGGAAAATGTAACGCTAGATCCAATACAGAGCATGCATCTAACTTTAGCCTCATCTCTGATATAGTAGCTGACAGGTGCAGCCTCAACATGGTGTATGTTCTAATGTAACCTGAACAAAAAAATAATACTGTAGGAAGACTAGTCCCTTTCTTCTTGTGGAAGCATATAGCCACTTAAGTAGTTTGCAAGTATATGCTTACAAATATTACTGGTTAATATCTTGATAACGCTATATAAACTAGATTAAATATTGTTTTAACTGTTGCAGTTAAAACAACATTACCATGTGTAAAAATGTTTTTTCTTTCCCCCAAACTGGACTCATGTGCAGTAAGTTACTTATAAGTGAAAACCCTAGAGTAACAGTAGCTCAAAAGGTTAAAAGGTCTACATTCATATTTCCAGTTCTTACCTCGTCTGTCTGCGACACCTGTCCGTCAGTCAGCGGCTCCAGTTCAGCGGTGGGTGGAGCTGACAGGATGCTGCAGAGGAAACCAAAACATCACAAGATGCTCTATTTGTGGTTTGCAGTATATGACAAAGCTTCTATGAAACAATGACTGTTGCATGAAACCTAACCATACACACATACATGCACGCTGTTAGTCCCCATAGTAGTCATTTCATTATAGTGAGACACGTAAAATGACCTGTGGTGACCTCTAGGATAATCACAGCCTCATGAAACTTTACAGCCACAAACTAGAGACCTAGAGCATTCAGAGGATGGATGGCTTTCCTAGCTAGATTGACAATAAGGGGGTTTCTGATTAGTTTCCAGAACGGAAGTGCTCGCCATCCAATCACTGAAAAATGCAATACTTGCAGAAATATCAAAATGTCAAAAGTTCTTGAAATCACAGCATGGCTTTTTCTATGGTGTTCCTCAAGGTCTTGGTGTCTTAATGTGGGATTTTGGAGAGATTATTGATAATTTTTTATCAATTCTCCAGTGGTAAAAAATGGTTACAATTAGCATCAAATCTGTGTAACAAATGGTATCAACCCAAAAAATGCTGCAACAACTTATGAGACATAACAGAGCATGGAGATGGAAATCATATACTTCTATCATATACTTGTACAATTTATTGTTTTATTAATTCATGTTTATTTCTGATTAATGACCAGAACAACTTGAGCTGCATCTCAAATTCATCTTCAGGTTCCCAGCTTTCAGATGATGTACACCACTTCTATGTGACCTCTACTGTTGACCTGCTATCTCCCCCTTAAGACCCCCTGTACCCCTAAGAAAAGACATAACGGTGGATGATATGTCCCGTTTAACAGTAAAACAAATAAATGAAATCAAGGACCAAAGACCATTAAAGCTGCTCTCTCAGGCTGATGATGCTGATGTTTCTGACACATTTCCCGTAAATGCTGATGCTACTTCCACTTCTACCTAGAGGGTCAAATACGAGAACTCATTTCTGCTTCAGCTTTTGAACCCTTCCACCTTTTTGCGGTGTCTGTGTTCTCGAATACTAACAGGTGTATTACCCAACAGTTCAAGTTTGTCAGCCGACCGTACCCTTTCAGAGCGGTGAGCCGGAACTGCTCGACGCAGTAAAGCAGGAAGCTCTTCAGGTCCGTCTTGCTGATGCCCCCTATTGGGTTGATGTCAGCACTGGAGCAGTCGTACTTTGTGAAATAACCTGTGAGACTGAGCAGGAGAAGTTGTTTAACAGGAGAAAAGTGAGGCTGTAATTGTTCTCAAAGAAATGTATCCGGTAAGTCGATGAAATACGATTCAAGAGGGCCAGTTTGAGTAACATAAACCTTTCAAAACACTTCACGGCGGTTTGTAACACTGAGACAGGATTTTACATGTTATCACTGCTGTAATCACTCTATCCTCCCTTTTGATGATTGTCAGGAAAATAACAATAGAATGATCACAAAGTCAGCTACCAGGAATGAGCGCTTGCTTGCATGTATTTGATTGGCCAAAGCAGCGTACGTTGCATTGTGTTGTGGCAAAACTTGAGGTAGGTTCAACTTTTTGTTGGGAAATGAATACAGCACTCCAGGGACGACGTATTATTGTAGGCCAACCAGGAAGTTGGCATCATCCTGGTTCCCTCGACAAAAAGCCAAGATTTTGCTTTTGATAACCGCAGAAAATAAGCCCTGTGGCAAACAAATGTTTCTGATACTTTTTTACGTTTTGTTCAGCACGATAATCTCCACAAATCAACACCACTTTAATGATTCCTGAATTGAAGTGTGAATTCAGTCACGTCAAGTAAACAGTTAGGCTATAAACGATCTATACCACGGTCGCAAGTATTCACAACTAGGCTGTAAAGGTGGACGAGTCTATGTGATGACGTTTAGTAATTAGCCACTTGTTAGTAACCGCCTTTCAAAATTCCTGAGTGGGAAATTTATTGATGTATTTTATATCGTAGAACAAAATGTTAAAATCTCTTCAGCTTGCTTCAGTAATTGTTTTCTCTGTTGTGTTTATGACTTAAGAACAGGTGAGGAAAAAGGATTTGCCAGGATATTTTTTCTTACTTCCTTAAATAAAAAAATGTCTCCATCTGTGAAACAGGTGGATTTTTCTTCTTTCTTTTATTTCTGGATCATCGTGCTTGTTGTTGTTGTAATTCTCATTTCGGCCACAAGAGGCTGAAGTGCACCACTAACCCAATATTCTACACTAAAAGCATTCCTGTTTTCTTCCAGGTTGAGTTTAAGCTACACAACTTGCTAACACAACATACAGTATGTACCTTGTGTTTAGAGTGCATGGAGAAATTAAAACTCACCTGGAAGAAAACATGAATGCTTTTAGTCCTATTTAGAGAGAATTACAACAACAAACACTTTTGTCTACAAAAATAAATTCACCAAAAAAGTAAAAACAGTAAACTGATCCTGTCATCAACCCATATCTCGTGCTCTCATCGGCTGTAGCTCGTGGCCAGAGTCCCCGACAGGTCCAGATATTTAGCATGCGAGATATCTGGAATGTGTCTACGAGGCGTCTTTGAGCAGTTCACACATCATCATGCGCTGATGAGCTTTTTGTCGGGAGGCTCCTATGAAACAACTGCAATCCTAGAAATTATTTTAAAAAAGAAATATGAACTATGACTATGTCTGTGGTCAGGTGCTATAGTTGCTGCAGTAATACCTCTCATCTACGTTGGCTGAGCCCAGCACCAGCAATCCACCTGGCTTCCCCCGGGACCACAGACTCAGCTGGGCAAACAGGTAGGCCAGGACCATCCTGACTCGAGCCTGACAACACACACACACACACACGCACACACACACACACACACACACACACACACACACACACACACACACACACGAAATTTGTGAAATAAATTTAATCTATTTGATTCGTGTACATTTACACAAATTGCCCTTTTTTTTGTGACACTCAGCACGACTTTCAAAAGCGTATTTTTTGTGCGTTTTTCTACGAATGTCCAGCAACACATGACGCATATGCAAATTTCCATTCCAGTATTTTCAAAATAAAACTACTTTAGGTTTAGGAATAGATCAACGTGGTTAGGCTTAGACAACAAAACTACTTAGTTAGCTTTAGGAAAAGATCACGGTTTGAGTTCAAATAACTAAGTGGCGTAATTTAAGTACGGAAGTTACGTGATAAATAAATCAACGTTGACTTCTGGTTTCACACAGGCGAAAGTCCGGTGTTTTTTGACCCACCCATCCACCCTGACCTCCTCCCTACGCGGTGTTCGCCGTTTTCTATAGTTCCCTGTTCACAATTACGTGGATTACATACGACTTGATTTCGTGCTGACCATCACGAAACAAAATGTGAAATTCGCGTCCATGTACACAAATCAATACATTAAATTGTGTGACTATTTTATGAACTGCTGTGCGACTGGGCTGGGCAGGAAGTGAATACTAAACTGCATGTGGCACTGATAAAAACTGCAAAACGGTCACAGCGTCAGTGTGAAGACCACTGTGGTTAAAGTGTCAGAACACGTTGATGACAGACGTTAAAACGTGGTCAACAGGGTGAAAGAATGAAGCGAAGAAAAGAGGAGGAGGAAAGAAACCGTCATGATGACACAAACAGAGACTCAGACAGCGTGTGACTGAATGTCTAACCTGAACATTCTGCAGAGCCAGGTTCTCTCTGTGGCTTCCTCCATTGGCGCGAAACCGAGGACAAGTTCCAGTAACCACTGAGAAGACACCCATAATGCCTTTCACCGCCATATCTATGTTAATGTTCATGTGCGTGCTGCAAAACAAAGAGACAAATGACAGGATGAAAACAGTTTTATTCCAAAGCAACTAAAGGACAATAACTCTACAGGAGATAATGTAGACTAGAGACGAAGCTGCACTGTAAAGCTAATATAATAATAATAATATAATGGCCTATATTCATTATTATTTTACAGGTTGAATCGTGCCTACCTGCCGATCTGCTTGGCCAGGTCTTTGGCCCTGCTGCACGTGTCCTGTGAGGAGTTTTCGCTGGCCATGTAGCAGGTGGTGAAGATGTGACCACACAGCTCCTTTGGTTGCTGAGGACTGTAGGAGTCATCCCCTACCACTCTGCGAACATCCTCCAGTACCTGGCTGTCTGGTAGATGGACAGAGAGAAAGAAGAAGGGGATATATATACAGTATATATATTAGGGCTGTCAATTGATTAAAATAGTTAATCACGCATTTTTTGTCTGTTAAAAATGAACCTTAAAGGGAGATTTGTCAAGTATTTAATACTCTTATCAACATGGGAGTGGGCAAATATGCTGCTTTATGCAAATGTATGTATATATTTATTACTGCAAATCAATTATCAACACAAAACAATGACAGATATTGATCCAGAAACCCTCACAGGTACTGTATTTAGCATAAATAATATGCTCAAATCATAACATGGCAAACTGCAGCCCAACAGGCAACAACAGCTGTCAGTGTGTCAGTGTGCTGACATGACTATGACTTGCCCCAAACTGCATGTGATTATCATAAAGTGGGCATGTCTGTAAAGGGGAGACTCGTGGGTACCCATAAAACCCATTTACATTCACATATCTTGAGGTCAGAGGTCAAGGGACCCCTTTGAAAATGGCCATGACAGTTTTTCCTCGCCAAAATTTAGCGTAATTTTGGAGCGTTATTTAACCTCCTTCTTGACAAGCTAGTATGACATGGTTAGTACCAATGGATTCTTTAGTTTTGAGCCCGCTACAACCTAAAAATAATAAGTCGTGTTAACGCGTTAAAATGCGTACTCACTGCCGTCCTCTACAGCCTGGCAGAGCAGCACACACATGGAGTGGACGATACAGGCGGTGGAGGAGCTGTCGACACCTCCACTCAGAGGCAGCAGAAAACCAGCCTGGGACACAAATCACAACCGTCACATAATAACCTCTAAATGAGACACACAATTACACACGGCACGGCAGCATTTATCTTCAGCGTGTGAGTGTGTTCCTCCTCACCTGTCCACTTCTCCTCAGGTAGTCCCACAGCCAGCAGGCCGGCCCTAGACTGAACAACACAGGTGACAACTGTTGTTTGCTGGCTTTCTTTAACTGGCCCTTTGCAGAAGCTACTAGACGATACTGGTTTTATGTGAAGAACAAAATGTTGTACTAAATGAAATGTAAGTATTTGTACCTGATCTCTTCCTCTGGTGTATGGAAGCTCCATGTTATTGGTTGGTGGGTAGGGAGGTAGATATCATCGCCACTGGATAAAGAGAAGTCAACTTTGATCCTGTGGCAAGGTTTGGGTTCACTTTCCTGCAAACAGAGAAGTAGGAGAGGAAATGGAGAGACAGAGTGACACGTACAAAAACCGAAAACAGTGATCAGGGAATGGAGAAAGGTGTTTTCACTTGTGACTGAGCTATGTGTGACTGTCTAACTGAACCAGTTTTAAAGCTAAAAAAAAATACTGGCAACATATGAAACTAGAAAACCTGAGGAATCCATCGGTACCAACCATGTCATACTAGCTTGTCACGAAGGAGGATAAATAACGCTCCAAACTTGCACTAAATTCTAGCTAGGAAAAACTGGCATGGCCATTTTCAAAGGGGTCCCTTGACCTCTGACCTCCAGATATGTGAATGTAAATGGGTTCTATGGGTATCCACGAGTCTCCCCTTTACAGACATGCCCACTTTATGACAATCACATGCAGTTTGGGGCAAGTCATAGTCAAGTCAGCACACTGACACACTGACAGCTGTTGTTGCCTGTTGGGCTGCAGTTTGCCATGTTATGATTGGAGCATATTGTTTTATGCTAAATGCAGTACCTGTGGGGGTTTCTAGACAATATCTGTCATTGTTTTGTGTTGTTAATTGATGTCCAATAAGAAATATATACATACATTTGCATAAAACAAAGGTTTGATGGCTGTGCTGTCTTACCATGTTTGGGTGGCACACTTCTCCTCTGTAGTTACGCACATCCTCAAGGTCAAGAGTGGCTGTAATCACCTCCTACAATACACACACACACACACACACACACACACACACACACACACACACACACACACACACACACACACACACACACACACACACACACACACAGATGTTCACTTCACAACCATAACCATAACCACTACTTGCCTAACCCTAACCCTAACCTTAACCACTTACACACCCACACCCATGTTGTGTTTCCATCACTTTAGAGGACATTACATTGACTGGCATTTATTTCCTGGAGACTTACCCTAACCAGAACTGCTACATGCCTAATCCTAAACCTTATTCTAATTAACCGAAACCTAACCTTACCCTAACTTTAAACCAAGTCTTCACCCTAATATGTAATGATTTACGTTATGGGGACGTGCATTTTGTCCCCAAAAGCAAGGCTACACAGATGTAAGCTGGTAGCTAATGTCATGATTCAGGGAGTTTTTTTAAAGAAATTCCACGTAAGTTATTTGCTAATTATTATCTATTTATCAGCAGACATGGAAATAAAGCACATCAATTAACTTTGTATTCTTTTCTTGGAAATGTATTAAATAAATTACCAGTTATTTATTACTGCTTATTGGGAAATAGCGGAACAAATAAATAAATAAATAATTACATAAATAAATAAAGAAAGAAATACATAAATAAATAAAAACATTAATAAATAAATATAATAGAATAAGAGTCCAGAGTCAAGTCCCAAGTCAAGACAGCCAAACAAACTAATTTTTCATATATTTGGAGGTAAATATTGGGGTAATTTGTCAATAATTCCAAAGAAATCTCAAATAGGTTACTTGCTAATTATCTCCTTATTACAAATTTGCGGACCTGTAAAATGTGTTACACACAGAGATCAGTCTGGCTCTCTGTGACTCAGGAATGCTGTGTGTCTGTACGACCTGCCCTGCAACACTTACCCAATAGACCTGTACACACAGGAAACTCATTCCTTTTGTCCACACCTAGAATAATGTCACGTCTCACCTATCAGTTATGATTTCCAACTACATAAAGACTTATTCGCAGGTAGCCGGGTCTGGTTCTTTTCCATGTCCGTACATACCACATCACTAAGTGAGAACTGTGCTCCCTGAGCCACGATGTCTCCGTTGATGGCCACCATGGCACAACCGTCATAGTAGAGGCGGTCTCCATCACAGCCCCTCTGGTTGGCATACAGGTAGATACCTCCACTCTGGAACAACAACAACAATACACATTGAATGCTGTGCTGATTTTAGACAAGCTGTTGCATTGTGTTAAGAACACAGGAGGTTATGGTGGTACTGTGTCGTTTATTTGTGGTGCAACACTGCCCTCTGGTGATCTCTGCTTTGCATTGCCTCTGTAAGCAAAAAAAACGCCTGAAAGTGCTTTGGGTTCAGAGGGTTACCTTGGTGGTGGCTGACTTGACCAGGTTGACTCTTTGGTGAGCTTTGCGGAGCTCGTGGTGGCTGGCAGACGAGTTGGTGAAGATTTCAACCCCATCCAGACCCATCTGAACATGGGGGCTGAGGTAAAAGAGTTAGGAGTTAGGGTTGTGTTTCAGACAGTACACAGAGAACTACAACACCCATGTAATCTTTATATACAATCCTCTGTTGCTGTACTGTACCTTCTGGGTTTCCACAGCTCCGCGCATATCTCGGTGCCGATGCAGGTGTCTTTTGTGGACAGCACACAGTCACCGAACGGGACTGTATCCTGATGAACACAAAGAAACAGGGGATATAAAAACTCTGCCTCTCTCTTTGCTCATGTTTCCTGTGGAGAAAAAAATGACGATGATAGGTTAGCTTTTTTCTTACCTGCCCTGTTACCTCCTGGATCACTCTTGGCAGGAAATACTCCTCCACATGCCTCGAAGAAACAAGCATAAAGACAAGTACCTTCACTACCATGCCTGTCATTTCCCAACGTGAAATAAAATCACGTTATTGGTAAACAAAACTGCATCAAAGTTTTGGCCTTAGCTCAAAGATAAAGTGTTCAAGCTTCCACAAAAGTAAAAAAAATACAACTCATCTAAATATATCTTGTGTATTTAACTGTCAGTATAGAAGATGAGATGTTGTGGTTTCAGCAGTAAGCATTAGATAATCCTGTCCTAATGGTGGGTTTGCCAGATTTGATCACTGTCTCAACTCTGACTGACTGAAACGCAGCTCACTGTTGAATGCATTGGTGACTAGGCTGCTAGCTAACGAGCTCCATCATGTAAATAAGACAGCTTTGGACCATAGACTGTATATAAGAAGTGGACGTAGTCACAGTGACGTCACACATTGGTTTGTGGACTAATGTTTTGAAGCCTCAAGTTAGGCATTTTAGCCGTCGCCATCTTGGTTTTTTGCAACCAGAAGTGACACAAGAGGGTGGAGCTAAGTACAACCGAACGCTGAATAAGATATTTTTAAGCGACCAAAATGTTACAATCAACTTTCATGAGTTGAAAACAAACTGTGAAAGGGTTGAAGTTCTAAGACAAAAACACAGACAACTCCCAGGCCGAACATCGCCATGGTAGTGACCTGTCAATCACAAGGTAGCCCCGCCCTAAAGCATACCGTGCTTTATGGTCTATTTGACTCTAAATGCGACCATAATTTACGAAATGAACATCATGCTGTATTGAAGAAGACTTGAAACTAGCGATTGAGACCATAAACTCATGTTTGCAATGTTTACTGAGGTAATAAATCAAGTGAGAAGTAGGCTCATTTTCTCATAGACTTCTATACAATCAGACTTCTTTTTGCAACCAGAGGAGTCGCCCCCTGCTGGCTGTTGGAGAGAATGCAAGTTTAAGACACTTCAGCATTGACTTCACTTCTCAGACCCCCCTTCTCGGAGGTTGTTGCCTGCTTCTGAG
This sequence comes from Sebastiscus tertius, assembly GCA_916701665.1. Lineage (NCBI taxonomy): Eukaryota > Metazoa > Chordata > Actinopteri > Perciformes > Sebastidae > Sebastiscus > Sebastiscus tertius. The sequence goes on from CAKAOH010042511.1 coordinate 74,168, forward strand.
TTGTAAGAAGATGCATCTTTTTAAACGTTTCCCCATGCTTCGTGCTAGCTCCTTCTTGTCAAACATCTCTGAATTGCCCTCATCATACCCTAACCAATTAAATATCATGTGTAAGGTTCATTGCAAATGAAAGTAATGAATACAACAAATAATTTGCTAATATAAATCATATATCAACAATGAGTGTTCTCATAAAGATGGAGGGACAGAGAGATAAAGAAGGGTCTGTGGTAGACTTCTGAGTGATGACCGACCTTAACTGGTTCCAAGGTGAGAACCAGCGCATCTCTCGGTGGTTCCCGTTGTTGGCCAACATCATTTTAGGTCTGATCAGCAGTATCTTCCTACAGGATGGAGGACAAATGCTCAGAGATATAAAAAAGAAAAAAAAAAAAAAAAAAAAAAAAAAAGTCCAGCCAGGTTATATATAACATGCATAAAAATAGAAGGGACCAGACTGGTGTGCTGACGTACCTGTTGAGGAACAGGACCCGACAGTTGTAGCGCACATTATGATGCATGATGGGCCTGAGGGGAACAGAATGTGTCACCAAACGGGACAACACAAGGTGAGATTCTTTTATAGGTAAAAACAAGCTCATTCTGTCAGTTTAAATTCAGAAATGGGGGCTGCAAATGTGAGGAGTGTCCCATCTTCTGAGCAACTCTTTCATTGTTTTAATTAAAACTGAAAACATTTAGAGTCACAGCAGTTTGAAGCAACTAGGGCTGCACAGTTCATCACAATTTTATCGAAATTGCAATATGGACTGCTGCGATATTCAATGTTCTGAACTACACTTCATACTTCACAGGCTTAAGGAAACATCTTTGTTTGCTACAGATCGTTGCAAAAATCACACCATAATCATGTTTTGCAATGAAAATGAGAATAATGATGTCAAAGTGATCGTTCCCTCTAATATCGCAAATCATATCACAATTATAATATCAGTCAAAATAATCACAATTAGATATTTTTTCAAAATCGTGCAGCCCTAGCAACACCTGTTACCTTTCATGATTTATGGGCTACTGAAGCCCTTTGATATGAAACTTTCAAATGTCCAATGATCTGCTAAAACAACGTGGTGCTCTTTGTCTAGGCAGAACACAGCTTTTGAACCGGTCTGATGGTTTCAAGGTGATACCCACATCCCCACATCACAGATGATGTCCTGGGTGACGGGAGACTCTAGAAGCTTCTTCAGGACCTGAAGGCTGTGGAGCAACGTGTCCGACTCATAGAAGTGGTCTGCACAGCCGTAACCGCTGTAAAAAAGAAATGTAGGGAATCAGAAAAGAGACGTCAGTGAAGTAAATCTCAAACTCTGGAGTTGTTAGCACCTTATAAAAGCTCTGCGCTACAAGGTGCTGACAACATTTTATTGCTGTTAGTCCAGTAGTTCTAAAGATGATAGTTTGGACAAAAACTATCTATACTATGGCATTTCAATATGTGAATATACACATGTCATCATCGCACCATATCTCCAGCTCTGGGCCCAGTCTGTATTTGGCTCCTTGAGCTTTAGCGACCTCAATACCTGCAGAGAGACACACAGACAGACAGACAACAGGCAGGATTATTGTTATTTTGGTAAAACACTATTGTTGTTTTCTGTATGCATTGACCAGTGGTGGAAGACGGGTTGAGCTTATGGGTAGATATTAACATAAAACGTTGTTAGTGTGGCTTCAGCTGCACAAATCACAAACGTAATTAGTGGAAGTGTCCATGTATTATCTCAAAATTATCAAAATCCTGTCCCTCCCCACACAGAGAGAGGGCGCTCTGTACAGCAACAACTCAGCACACATCTGAGAGCACATCTGTAGAGTAAAAACACTTCTGACACCCTCAAGTCTGGACATGCACGAGGTGGAGGAGAATGATTGAACGTCTTTTTTGCTGTGTTGCAATATCAGGGCATTTGCAGGGATACAGTGATTCACGACCTTAGAAAGAAAGTGAGACAGGGTCGTAAACTTCCGGCGCCCACCAACTTTCTCATTTTACAGCTAAACAGTACATTACAAGATGTTTCTGAAAACATTTGAGTAGAGAAATAGGCATTACAGTAACAAAATATTGATTCATATTTGATCAGCGCTGCCTAGTTTGACCATTTGATCGGAGTTTGCGAGTGATTGACAGCTGCACAGAGACGGCAGCTGGACGGCAGACTTCAGATCAGCTCTGATTGGTTGTTTTCCTCCGGTCTGTGAAATCTTGCAGATGCCGTTAGGAGCACCAATAACTTTTTTAATCATATTTTTAAAGGTCCCATATTGTAAAAAGTGAGATTTTCATGTCTTTTATATTATAAAGCAGGTTTAAGTGCTTTATAAATGCTGTTAATCTATCAAAACGCTCAATATATGGAGAAATACACAAAGCCCGTATTCAGAAATTGTGCGTTTGAAACAAGTCGTTAGGATTTCTGTTCATTTGTGATGTCACAAATATACAATATATTAGATCATTACACGGTTTTAAACATAAACATTCTAAATGTGTCCCAGTTTATTTCCTGGTTGCAGTGTATGTGAATAACATCAGCTGACAGGAAGTAAACATGGACCCAAGCTGTTGCCTAGCAACGTAATTCCGTTGAAATGCATTAAAACGGAGCGTTTCAGACAGAGGGTGAATACAGGTATATTCAGGCAGACAGTATGAGAAAAATAAAGGTTTTTTTTTTTTTAACATTACAGCATGTAAACATGTTCTAGTAGAAACACAAAATACGTATATATAAGTATGAACCTGAAAATGAGCATGATATCGGACCTTTAAAGTATTTAATTGCGATTATTAATAATAATAAAATAATAAAAAGTATTAAAATACAAATAAAAAACATAAATAAATACATTTATATATATATATATATAAATAAATAAAAAAACAAGTGCATAAATAAATGCAAGAATAAATAGATACATTGAAAAATGAATAAAAATGAATACATAAATAAATAAAAGGGAAAATTAAACAGATATGGGACCTTTAATATGAAATCCTGACACACTTTGTCAGTTTACCAGTTTACACTGCAGGCATCTAATATGATGTTTTAAAAGTAATGTAACACACTTGGCATCATGTTATATGTTATATGGAGAGACGATGGTTGGTTTTGAGGAAGTCGGTTTTGCATGCATGCTGAAGTTAGTAATAAAACCATAAAACTACACCTTCTTCTCGCAGCAGTTACAGTCTCTAAGTTAATATATTACAGCTAGAACAGCTTCAGAGACTCTCCAGTAGAAACAGTCTGACTTACTCTTCAGGATTCTCTGCAGGTTGCCTTCAAAGTCCAGAACCCACTGATTCATTGAGCAGGTAGCGAGGGTCACTTTGCGTCCCATGATCTTAGTAATAACGTTACTCTGTCTGCTGCTACAACAGAGGAGGTCAATGCAGATGCTATTAAGCTTGCACAGGTATAGCTAGATACTGCAGCTATAGATTAGTTTTATATATATATATATACCTGACTTCATAAAGAGCGTGTGGAAACTCAACCTGATCTGCAGAAGTTACAAAACGCCCCTATCATCTTCTTCTTCTGGTGGTTTAAGACGCTTCTGAGCACTTTACTGCCTCCACAGGAGACTGAACACTTCCGTTCAAGTTCAATATAGTAGTGTAAAGTACATGTTCAGATTTTTCATTAAAGAAATTCAGTAAAGATACTCCACAATTTAAAAAAATATAAAAATTAGGGTTGTCAATCAATTAAAGTATTTAATCGTGATTAATAATAATAATAAAATAATAAAAAGTATTAAAATACAAATAATAAATACATAAATAAATACATACATTTAAATATAATAATACATCAAAAATAAGTGCAAAAATGAATAAATGCAAAATAAAAGAATAAATAAAAACAAATGCAAAAATAAATATTAGTAATTAATAAAAATGAATACATAAATAAATGTGCATTGTATATGCAATGTAATGCAATGTACATTTAAAAATAGATATAAAATTGATACAAAATAAGTGCACAAATAAATACATAAATAAATGCAAAATAAAAGAATAAATAAAAACAAATACAAAATTAGTTAAAATAAATTTTAAATGAAAAAAATGTAATAGATAAATAAATAGGTAATGCAGGATGACAACCGCTCCACCTGTCTTAATCTTTGCTAAAGTGCTCTGATGAAGTTCTGCCAGACCAAAAGCTTAGAATAAATCTAAGTGTGTGGATATCTTTTCTATCATCAATACATAAATAAATAAAAGGAAAATTAAACAGAATAGTAAATAAATAAGGGTATTAATACAAAGATAAATAAATAAAGAAGCAAATTAAAACAGAAATATCAAATTTATGTCTCATTTTATCAATTAACTATTGGCTACATTTATTTTAATATTATTTTTGCTACATTTAATAACATATTTATTCATTCATTCATTCATTCATTCATTTATTTTTTGTTTTGGCAGGTTCCATCGTCCATATCTAGTGAAGGTCATAAGTCAAAAAGGTTGTCCACCCTTGAAAAACACTGTATTTTATAAGCTTATCATATGTTTTTATTAAAAATGCAAAGTATAGTAACTACAGCTGTCGAATAAATGTAGTGGAGAAAAAGGTACAATATTTCTTATGAAATGTAGTGATGTAGGAAGTAGGAGAAATACTCAACTAAATGACCAAGCAATTGTGCTTAAGTACAGCAGTTAATGTACTTACTTTCTACCACTGAAAACCACCATGTCCCTATTCTAACTTATATATACTTTGCAATAACTTTAACAATAACTGTCCTCAAAGTCCTCAATAAAATTTCCTCAAAGTTCTTTTTCAATTATCGTCATTGCAGGCAAATTGAGACAGCTGCTGGGAGTCCCACCGGGATGCCCCTGGGCCTCCATTGAGTAATCAGTTTCCAGTCTTAAGTCGGAGTGAGTGTGCCCCCGAAATCTGCTGCCCTCACTTTCCCTATATCCTTCTCACTGACAATGTTCTTTTATTTGAAAATACTGTAATGTCAGTCCTTCATGGAAAAGTTTTAATATTTTCAGCACATAGTAGAGGCAGCAGGAAGAAAGTCAAAACAATATCATAAATAAGGAAACCGTGATATATTTTAGTTTTACTGGCTGGATATTTTCTTGCTTACAGCAATATTTACAGTAATATTACAGTAAATCTTATCGTAGACTTGAGGTCGTAAGTATTTTTTTCCACCATTGCTGAAGGCCATAATCACAAAAACAGTCCATGTTGTCAGAGCCACCGTTAGAGTTCATGGTAGTATATATATATCTCAATTCACCAGAGATCTATCTTTCTTTTTTTCTCCCCTGGAAACAGCTGCCTGCTGCCGGTTGATGAGAGCTGTGAGACTGAAACAAAACAATAAAGTTACGGGGCTATAAAACCAAAACAATGAGCTAAAAGATGCCAAAAAGCTCTGTAGAGCTGTCCGTCACTACAAGCAACATCTGTCATTCATTCATGTATTGTAAACTTACCAGCTTTTATACATGATCTTTAATACCGCCCCAAAACACCAGATGAACGTAGACGAAATCTTTCAACTCTATGTCCAATATTTTACATGTGCCAATAGTTTTTTTAAAAAAAGAAAAGGCAAAGCGTTAACATTCAAAGGATTGACATCACAATGGAGGGCTACCGTTAAGTAATCAATGGACTTTATTTTTCTACAAAACATGCACTTGGTGTGGACAGTGTAAATGGGTGAAAACAACATCTTGTCATCCGTTACAAAGCTAAGGGGAGGTCATATAGCCATTGGTGTCAGTGTGATAACGCTACAATCACAAACAGTGACTATAACCGGCCGGTGCTGGAAGGAAAAACTGTTGGCGCTGTAGGTTTCCATCCTTTTTCCAGCCATTGCCATCAGTCACCTCTTACACTTAGCACGTTGTTGTGTCACTTATATAACCAGAGGGGTGTTTTACAAAGCAACATCGCCAGTAAAGCCAGACTAACTTTGTTTCAATGGAGAGGTTTAGTCAGTTTACCGCTGCGGTCCAGACTGAAATATCTCAACAAGTACTGGATGGATTGCCATGAATTTTTGCACAGACATTTATGGTTCCCAGATGATGAATCCTAATGACTATTCATCTACTGCCACGAGCAGGTGAAATGTTCACTTATTCAGCAAAGTAGCGCAAAAACTATGAACTACTGTTCATACTGGTGTAAATTTGGGTAACACTTAATTTTACAGGTACGCAACTTTCATGGTAATTAGGTGATAATTAGCAAGTAACCTATTTGAAATTTCTTAGGAATTACTGCCAAATTACCCCAATATTTACCACAAAATGTATCGAAATTTACTTTATTATAAACATTATTTAATAATGATATGCTAAAATAGCATATAATGGTTAAAATAGGGCCCTTAGGCTTGAGAAGCTGCTGCTCTTCATCGGAGGTGGAAAACCAAAACTAATAGAAGACACTGATCAGACACAAATCTCACCATTGTGTGACTTATTGTCTACACAAATGTAACCTGATAGCTAATGTCATGATTCAGGGAGTTTTTTTAAGAAATTTAAAACAAGTTATTTGCTAATAAATTAAATGTATTATTATATTATAAAATAAATTATCATCTATTAGGAAATAGTGGAATATAATTATTAAATAATGCTTATAATAAAGTAATTTTTGATAAATTTTGAGGTAAATATTGGGGTAATTTGGCAGTAATTCCAAAGTAATTTCAAATAGGTTACTTTTACTAATTATCACCTAATTACCATGACATTTGCAGACCTGAAAAAGGAAGTGTTACCTAAATTTGGTCATCCTCTGACTTCTCAGTGCCATCATCAGGTCAAAATGTAAATCCAGATATCTGCAAAATGAACGACAATCCAATCAGCCTCCGCTGTACTTTGAGTTTAGTCCTAATTAGCAAATGTTAGCGTGCTCACATGCTAAACTAAGATGGGGAAAAATGGAAATCAATAAATATCAACAGGTTAACATTGTTATGGTGAGCTTCATAGCATACTGACACTACCAATTAGCTCAAAGCGCTGCTGTACTCTTAGACTCTAGCTTTGTTTTGCTGAAGGCTATTCAAGTAATTCAATTAAATTAAAGGCTGTAGCCTGAGTGAAAGGAGCATTTTCACCATATTCTTTCATGCAAATTAAAGAAATGAAACAGAAACACAACTATCAAAATTACTGAACTTTTCTTCCTAATATTATCATTTTTAAAGGGGACATAATATGCTCATTTCAGGGTCATACTTGTATTTTGTGTTTCTACTAGAACATATTTACATGCTTTAATGTCTTTTTGGGCCCAATGGCATCACGTGACGGACACAGAAGTTGTAGTACCGCCGTTTGGCCACTACGGAAATTGGCATCAACGACCGGCGCTCTTCCTGGGGGCTTGGTAAGATGGGGACGGTATATTCTAATAAGCCTGCATGTGACATAGGAAGGGGAGCCAACTTTGAATGGCTTGTTGAATCACATGTTTTTTTGATCTATGCAGCCCAAAAAAAACTGACTGGGTTGTTTTATTTCATAGTTTGTGGGTTGGTAGGAACTCCAGATACCCAAATGTATGAGCAATGACAAAGTGAGTTTTTCTTGATATGTCCCCTTTAAATGTGATCATCACACACATCACATTACATGTGTGTTTCCTTTAAGGATGTAATCTGTGCTTGACGTTTCAGATCAGTGTTCCAAACTTCCAGACTTGATTTAGTCTGACCTCATTAGCTCTGAGTTGGCTTTATGAAACAGCTTAATCCTGGTTCAGTTTGTTGAGCTCATTCAAGACAGGCTCTTCACAATGCCTTCTTTATGAAACACCTCTCTGTAGGACGCAAAACAAACAAACAAAAACAGCAGCATGGCATGTGTTCGTGGTTTATCCAAGGCCAAAAAAGATTCATGCTGTGTGAGAGGGGAACGGTGCAGAAGACAGGATGGTGAATAATACGCTCTTGTTGTTCACTCAAGGTGCAGATTTATGTGTGAAGAGAGACACACCGACAAAGTGTGGACCGGCTATCATCTGCTTGTTCAACATTACAAGGTACAAAAAAAGTGGTGTCTGCATTTTAAATGAACACATTCCAATAATCCCTCATGTCACGCTCTCTCTCTCTCCTCTCTCTCTCTCGCTATCACACACACTCTCACACACATTCCATAAGAAATAAATAGCAATATGTACAAAACTCAAGTTATACAGTATGTAAGTACACAAAACACATCTACACACAATATCATGTAAACAACCACAAAACGCTTAGCCCTGTCATGTTAAAATGAAGTATAAAAACAAACATAAACCATGAAATGTAAGGATTTCCAGCATTAATCAAGCTCTATCAGATCTAGACGCAATCCAGATACGAGGCATTTCACGATGGTGTGTAAAGGTGGTCGGTGTGTTCCAGGACTAGCTGTGGAAAAATCTCCACTGTCACATTAACAGTCTTAAACCTTTATGACAGAATCAAAAGGCAGCGATCAAAGGATATCTCCCAGATGAGCCCACAGTTGAGGAAAAACATGATCCAACCTTCTGGCGGTTCGTCGTTCGGCATGCTAATCATCTTCCTCCCCACCACTACCTCACCTCTAAAGTACCGACAAAATGAACAGCTAAGTTCTCTGTCAGACAAAGTGTACTAGAAGGCAAAGTAAAGCTGCCTTGATGAAAGATCTTCTTTTCTGTCTTTCTTCTTTGACATTGTCCTTAAAAGCTTTGGGGTATGCAGGGTCGGTACGCAAGGTACGATGGTAAGACTGGAAATAAATGACCGTAGATCTGGTTCAGTGTCCTCCCATAATTATGCAACACATTCTTACTCCCAACTCGTCAAACACCGCGGCTCGGTCAGTGCCCCTCGGCATCGGAGACCGATGCACGGGGTACCCCTCTTGCATTACTTTTGGACGGACCAGGGACGGCGTGTCGATGTACGATCGTTACATGCATAGTGTCCTTTCAAAATAAACTTCCGTTTTCGCAGGAAGTTAGGTTTAGGCAACACAACCACTTAGTTAGGGTTAGGAAACGGTTGTGGTTGACGTTAACTTCACTGACTGGAGACTCACATGAAAAAATAAGTCACCGTTACTTTTAGTTTCACACGGGACACAAACAGCGGTCTCCTGATTGAAAGTCTTGTGTTTGTTTGACCCTCCCGCCCGCCCTGAACAGACTCTCACACTATTAATTCTATGTCACTTGCTCCCACCATCGAATAACGCCATGGGTGGATTTATATTGGAGTTAGTTGAAAGCCCGGTTCGTCACATACTCTTGCTAAAGGGTGCCTCCGTGCGCCGGTTTGCATAGGGGCACTGACCAAACGACGGTATTTGACAAGTTGGGAGTGAGAACAGGTTGAATTATGCAACACATTCTCCCTCCCAACTCATCAACTGGTCAGCGCGTCCTACACTTCAAACTGTGACGCTCTATGTACCCATCTAGTGTCACTTTTGGACGTGTCAGGGACGGCGTGTCACTTTCAACTTGTTACATGCATAGTGTCTTGTCGGGGTCGAATGTGAGGCTCTGCAAGTTTTTGTCCGGGGTCACAGTCAGTGGGCATGAAGTGTTTTTTTTTTTTTTTTTTTTGAAGCGGAAGCACTATCTGAACTTAATACACACACACCCGCCTTCCATTTCACTTCGCTTTCGTGTGCTTTTTGTCTGAACGGTGACTCCTGCTCTTCTGTCAAAAAGGTATTTTAATTCTCTCAGCATTTTAGGTGATTTTGCTAAAGAGTTCTGCAATGTTTTTGTCGCAAGTGTCGATTTCGTGACTATTTCACAAACTGCTGGGCGACTGGGATGTTATGTAACTGGTGTTAGAGACGTAGAGAGTTAGTTAGTTTCACACGGGACATGAACAGCGGTGAAAGCGTTCCTGTGTTTGTTTGACCCATCCAACCTCTCCCCCTATGCAGACCTTCACTCTCTTTATACTACGTCAGTTGTTCTGACCATCTAATAATGACAAGGAGGGGTTTTATATTGGCGTTAGCTGAAAGCCTGGTGCGTCTCATACAGACACTAAAGGGTACCTCGGTACGTCGGTATCAGACTCTGAGGGGTAATGACCAAGCGTGGGAGTGAGAACAAGTTGAGTTGATGATCTACTTTGACAATAACAGAGTTGATAAATGCTGCATTTATGGGAAGACTTTGTTAGTTAAGTTCAAGTGACCGTAGAGCAGAAATGAACTCTAACCCTGTGGGAGGAGGAGACTCCCCTGTATCATTTACACCCTTCCCCTTTAGAGAGTCAATGTTTGAACATGTTTTCCTATTTTTCTCCTGTGTTTCAGTGGAGATTTTCCCATTTCAGCGTTTAGGGTTTTGTCGGTCTAGTAAAAAATAAACTAGTCGGGAAAAAATAATATCTGGCATTCAAGGGGTCATATGTAAAGACACTGAATATCAGTTATTGGCAGGTTCAATCCAAATGTATCATCAGTATGGGCTTTCAAAAAATCCCTATCTGTTGACCTCTACACTGTAAGTCCCTCTTCCACTTCTAACCCTAGAATAACCTAAGAAAATAACCAACTAAGGGTTGTGCAAATATAGCTCAATAGAAGCATGTGGCTACGAGGAGGTGTAATAGGATACATCCCAGAGAAAAGTCTGAAGCTCTAAGGGTGAATATCCAGTTCAGTACAGGAGCCAATCCATAAAAATGAATCCGGTCACAGTTTCACTCCAAGGTCCAGAACCTCAGCACAGCAAACAGATCCAGTTAACTGCAAAGTTCACATCAGTTATCAGCAAAATCAAAAGGCATTGATCCAGACGTGGACGTACGGTGGAATTATCAAGTGTTCTTCGGACAAAGTGTGTCAGCTGGCACTGGTACACTGGGAACTTTCCACGAGGGAACCCTAGATGTATTTCCAATGATAGCACAGTCCATGTGGTGCTATTAAGGCACCGTGCAGTCCCGGTCCACGCAGTATTTCACTGTAACACACTGGGCCTTATTGACGTTAATCCCATGGCAGAAATTGTGTCACTCTTGGGGTGAGAAACTCCGGCAAGGACATCAGATCCACCATATACAAAATATTGGAAATTCCACCAAAATTTCACAGATTCCTCACTAAAAATCTACCCAGGTAGCTTGGTAACAAGATGTTATTATTTGTTTGTAAAGGCTTTAATATGCCTCAAATGAACTTGGTTTTTATGATGTGTCTTCATACACATTGCATAAGTGTTTATACCTGTTCCAAATGACCACAATCGGAGGGAGGTGGGATGAAAATTCTAGTCTTGACGCAGTGAATCATACAAAATATTATATCAACGCACATATTTGGACGGGTGGAAACACTTAGACCTGGTTGGACAACATATAGGTGGTTTAAAGGTGCAATGTGTAACATCTGACCATATGCTTTTAATCTTCAAGTATGCGTCGGCCTATAGTTTATATTAGCCATCTCTGTGTTTTCTGTGACACTAACTGGGGACTCTACGGTAGATGCAAAGAGAAGAAACTCTGGTGCTATTTTGACAGCAGCCACCATTTTGGACTGAAAACACCAGTCTGTGGCTATGGATGTATAAAAGAGAAAATCATAGGATTTCTTGTTTTAAGTAAATCAACTTCCCAGTACGAACACTTAAATAGCCCTCATTTAAACCATTATGTCCTAAAGTTGTTAAATCAACTACTAGCTGAATCCATGGTTATTTTCCTCGGCATAATGAACGTGCATCAGACCCACGGGACTGCACCGCTCTGCACGCTCATATGACATATCTGGTTCTGCTAGCTTCCTGCTCGTTGTATGCGGCTGTAATAATAGATATATTATCTGTAATCCATCACTTTTATAATCTTATAATACACCCATGGGCTGTATGCTGTAAGACTGTACCGTGGTGGATGTATCAACGTCTCTGTTCCCAAACAACCGACTATCGGCCAGTAGCTAGTAGCGCTGGTAGCACGACATCAACAGAATGTAATGTAGTATTAGCAAATAATTTACACTGATTGTAGGCTATTTACTTATACATCCATTATCTGTGGTCTATTATACATCAATTTGGGAGGTCCTTGACATGAAAAAGATTGAGATTTCTCTCAAAATCTGTGTGCTGGATTTTTCTCACTTCTATCTATGTCCATCGCTCACTTTATGCTCCTCTGGGAAGCAGCCGGGCATAATAATAATAATAATATGCATATTTACAATATTTTTATTGTTCAACACAGGCCATTTCAGTAGATATATTAAATATATGACAATAGAATAGAAATAATTTAGTTTTACTTTTGTACAACACTTTGTAGGCGGATGTTTTACGGGCGTCTGGTAGTCGCTTCCAGTCCAAATGGCGGACGTGTAGCTCTGCTGCTGGGCGCAGAAGTTGCAATGGAACGACCAATTGGCTTTCACTTCTTATCACTATACCTTCTTTGGCTCTACTTCTTGGTCCTCTCATGTTGGACTGAGGGCAGACTGGACGCTACACTATCGCCTCTCGAGATACAAGTGGTAATACAAGACAGGACGGGCCGGGGCAAGCTGGTTAGCATGCTCGTTTCAGTAGATATCTCTGCAACACTATACATAGACGTCTTTGACATAATGTTAACGTTCACATTCTGTTGATAATGTTCAGTTATTGAAAATTTTAAACAAAAATTCTGGACAGATATTAGGCCTACACATTGCACCTTTTAGCTCTGTTTTTGGTCTCCACCAACTCCTGAGGGAAATATCTGTCTCTTTTGCTGCTAAATGCTCCGATTTATGTTAAATTTTTGAACGTTTTAAACTTAAATTTTGGCCAGATCTTACTCACTGTACTTTTAAAGCGTATGGAGAGCCTCCAGTCCTAACTTTAAGCAGTAGTAGTATGCCAATCTGCCAGAGTTTCTCATCCTGAGTGTGGAAAAACGTCAAATATCCCCCGTCTATTGTGGAATTGTAGGAGCTGCAGTCATGTAAGGAAGCTCAATCTCTTTGCAGTCTTCTGCTGAACTTAGTTTTCACTTCCTGCTTTCTGCATTCAGCACGGTCTGTTGGCCAGTGTTAGTCCCGCCTACAACATCTCCTGTGAGGTGTAACGTTGGGCTGTAAAACTACTATAAGGAGGGACAGTGTGTGTTTCTTTCACTGTATGTGCCTGCATGCATGTGTGTGTGTTTGCGTCTTTTTCAAAGTCCACATCTTCTTCCGTGTGTGTGTCACTGTCCAGGGTAAGTGGGGTAGTGTGTCGGGGAGTGTGTGTGTATGTGCGGCTGGGACTGTGCGAGTGCGTTTGCCAGGGGCAGCGTGGCGTGGCGGTCGGGAGGCAGGCGGGTGGACAGCAGGTCGTCCTCTGCAGCATCACCTACAGACAGAGCAGAAGAAACACAGGCTGTTACTGCAGCACCAACCAGACACCATGTGGTCATTAACGGTAATGAGCTTTAGAGGTGCTGCTACGGTAGCTGGGCTTTTCCACTTTGGACAGAACCAAGCTGGCGGTTTCCCCCTGTTTCCAGTCTTTTTGCTAAACTAAGCTAACCATATCCTGACTCCAGCTCTGCAACACTCAGACATGAGATTGATATTGCTCAGCCAATAAGCACAAACTGTTGAAGCATTACTTGGTAACACTTCATTTTAAAAGGTCAGCAAATTTCATGGTAATTAGGTGATAATTAGCGAGTAACCTATTTGAATTGTCACACAATGGTGAGATTCGTGCCTGATCCACCTCTGATGAAGAGCAGCGCACAGCCGCTTCTCAAGCCTAAGGGTCCTATTTTAACCATTATATGCTATTTCAGAATATACTTATTAAATAATGTTTATAATAAAGTAATTTTCGATACATTTTGAGGTAAATATTGGGGTAATTTGGCCGTAATTCCAAAGAAATTTCAAATAGGTTACTTGCTAATTATCACCTAATTACCATGAAATTTGCAGACCTGTATAATGACGAGTTACCCAGGTTTGTTTGGAGCCAGTAAACTAGGTACAGGCACACAATATAAAATGAACTGAGAAATTAGATGTCATGCTTTTACACTATAGTATACAATATAATGCCTTAAGAATAGAATAAATATAAATAAATACAAATTGTCTGAAGGCCTGTGTGTGTGTGTGGGGCATACCGCTGCCATCCATACCAGTCTGGTTTCCAGTGATGTGGTGCCAGTAGACGGATCGGGGCAGGATGGCGGTGGGGGTGCAGGGGTAGGAGCCGGGCTCTGAACCCATCGACATCAACTAGCAGTCATAAACACACAACATCAGGTATTTAAAAAAAAAAGCACTGTAGATTAGTAATTTCAATTCATGTATCAATTACCACAATTAACAATGTCTACGATTCTAATGATGCAATGTCCACGATTTTTGGGAATTTGACTTAACTTGACTTGTGAGCAAGTAAAAAAATTAATATAAAGACATAATTCAAAGCGGTAAACACCCACAGCAAACAGCCAGATGTCCTTCCTGTATTTGTCAGTTTTAACTGTGTTGTTTTCAACCTGAATTATGACTGTAACGTCTTCATATGTGTGTAATATTATCATATGATCTGTGCACTGAGCTCTGATTGGTCATTAGGAGGTGCTTTTATATGAATTGATCTCTTATCTGGAACATAACCTGCTCCGGAGAAGGTTGGGGGTTCAGCATAAGTTACCATGGTGATCTACCCCGGTAAGAAGTGAACCACCGTCGTAGGACAGAAAACCCTGAAGTGACCTCGCTAACCCCAAATCCTGCTTTATAGTGCAGGCCTCTGGGGCTTTGGGGATAACGTGGTTGGGTCCTTGTTGACCCCCCCTTCCAGAGCCATGGTAGAACACACTTGTAAGCATGTGCGTGTGTATATATGGGTGTTAGCCAGCTCTCACCCTGCTGTTTTTCTCCATCTCCAGCAGGACCTTCTTGTGCTGCTCTGCAATAGCCAGCGTCGAGGAGTGGACCCTCTGGTAGATCTGCTCTCCCTCTCTGGTCTGGAAGGTGTAGAGGCCTTCACCGCTGTCACACATCCTATAACGGACAATAACTCAGTGTGAAGACGGTGTACAAAACACCACTGGCTGATACAACGGTCAATATAATGGAGGAGTTTACAGTCTGGAAAACCTAAATGAGCTCCTACAACACCTAATAGAAACGAATCAATGAGGGATTTCAGGGAGTGACTCTGTGTCTTCTGATCTAAATGCCGTTTTATTCTGACAAGAATACAAACGTAACAGAAACACAGAAGCATTCTCAGTTTTAAAGCCGTTCCACATCGTGTCCGAATCAAAATTCCAATGCAAAAATGCAAATGGAGCTAAGTTCACCATAGACATGTATATACATAGACGTCGCATTGGACGCTTCAGCCCATTGCAGCGATACTTCAACATGGGCGCCATATTGGTCAGGGCAAGACTGGCCTGTAACCCTACTTACGTGATCGAAAATAATTCATAAGGAATTGTTAAAACTCACATTTGTCAAGTATGGATGGCTTTGGCCTATTTTTCTTGTTTAAGGTTAATACTTGTAGAGAGGTCCTTGTATAACATAATATAATATAATGTAATATAATATAATATAATGTAATGTTATATAATCTAATATAATATAATGACCTAACACTTTGTAATGGTGCTTGTGATCATCATTGAGTCCTTAGGCTCTCTGATCATCAATTTACAAGCCAGTAAAAGTAAAGTAACTCATTTAAAATGGTCTGTTTCTGTTTTAGTTCATGCACATTATTGTGTCCATATCGTGAGGTTAGTAATAAATGTTAACTTAATGAAATTAAATGGCAATAAGCTCGCTGTAAATGAATACACTATGACGCAGTACAACACACCCACAGACAGAGGGCTCTCTTGCTGTTTTGGTTTGCTTCAGACTGCAGACACACACACACACACACACACACACACATACACACCATTATCTGCATGCTGACCCAATCATAGCTCGTCAGGTTTTATCAAAGGGGAGGAGATAAAGAGGTCTGACCCTGCATTGATTCATCGTCTAATCTATTCAATCAATCGCCTCATGGAGAGAGAGAGAGAGAGAGAGAGAGAGAGAGAGAGAGAGAGAGAGAGAGAGAGAGAGAGGGGTATCCTTGGACTGACCGTAAGCTGACTTACAGGTACACATGCACACACTTTGGTGGGGAGTTCCGATAAAAGGTGGAGCGTTTCATCTTAAAGGGTAACTTTGGTATATTTCATCCCCAAACCGGGACCCTTAAGTGTACCCCGTGTCATGCATGCACATGCACAGTGCATGCGTTATGCACGGAACCATAGGCGTTTTCATCAGGATGGCTAACTTGGCGCACCTGTGGCTTTCTCCCCCTTTAATCACAGGCTATCCCCCCGTCATGATGCACTGACAGGTTGGAAATCCTGTAGAGAGTTTCCCTGGTCTGGGACAACAGGAATTATTTTCCAGCTTTAGTTTTGAGCCCGAACAATCTCTGTCACATCATGTTGCTCAACACAGCCACGGGCTATTATAATTCAAATGTGGACGACATTTTGGCCAGGATGGAGACACCGGGTGAAACTAAGACAGGAACGGACGGTCCTGAAGGAGTTATAAGAGGAGCGAAATGCCTGTTGATGCGCAGAAGGAACTGTGTAGAATAATTAATCAAAATGACACGTTTAATGTGCATAAGCATAAGCACGAGGGGTTCTGTGGTTATTTTACAACAGTCTGATGCTGGTTACACAAAATGTAACCAGCAGATCTGCCTTGTCCGTGTGTTATTGTGGTTTGACAGAGAGAGAGAGACGTGTAGCGGGGTGCACTGTGCTGGCTCTCTGTATATACACTTATCTTGTGCACACAAATGAATGAATAAGTGGGACAGAACATGAATGTTTATGTAAGTATAATCAGTTATCATTATTTGAATTGTGGTGAAAACCGAAACAATGTTAGTGACTGTTGAAAACCGGGACAATTTGAGTGTTTTACAGATATTTGTGGGGACTTGGGACACCTAGCTTGAAACTGGGACAGTCCCAGGCAAACTGGGACGTCTGGTCACAGTAACCTAGACCCTATTTTCTCATGTGTTTGTGACTAACAGGGACAACAATTTCTGAAACTGTTCCAGTATTGAGGGAGAATGCTGCAGGTCTGCAATCACTCCCAAAGACTGTGTCGAAGCCTCTGCATTGTAATCGCTCGGGGCTACACCTCACCGTCAATGTACGTCCACTAAAAGTGCTTTATCATTGTTTGTTATTGTGTCACGTGACTTGTTGAATTGGTGAGTGAGAGTTGGAGAGAGGACTGCAGGTGTCGTCACAGTTTGTTGTGTTGGAGTACAGAAAGCGTAGCTTAGTGTTATCTGAATGATTCTCAATGTCATGGTTAAATATTTAAATGATTTCAACAACGTGGATGTGACGCGACTTCTCCTTGAGCGGGACTTGGGGCACAATAACAAACAGATTGGATCAAGCGAAAGGTGAGAAAAAGTTTCATTTCTCTGTAGGGTCCTTTCAATAAAGTTGTCAGACACTTGTACTAACAATCTGAGCCTGTCTGTGGCCAAAACAAGCACTTGGTGAGGAGTTGCCCCAAGCGATTACGTTACAGCTTAGCGGCTGGGAAAATAAGGTCCAGGTTGAAAAATGCCGAAGTTACCCTTTAAAAACACACTGCTACATGTTTTGTCCGTAACTTGACACTAACTTTAGATGTGTGTGGCAACCCATGATGTATGTAAACCTGCATGTAACCCTCCTTCCTCCCCCAGACATCCCATCCCTGGTCTCACCGCCCGGCTTCGAAGGTGAAGCGGGTGGCATCACGTCCGTAGCGCCGCAGCGAGCAGAGAGGCCAGGTGACCAGCTTGGTGCGAGGGTTGTGGATGTCCCAGAGGTAAATGTTCTCGTGGGTGATCTGCATCATGCACTCCCCGTAGATGTCCAGGTTGGGACACGGGAGGAGGAACACGTTGAAACGCTCTGAGGAGAGACCAAAGGAAAGACAGCAACAATGTCAGGGACTTCTTATCAGTGTCATAATTCCATCTTATTTTTATTAATTCAGTCATAATTATGTGCTAAAATAGCACATAATGGTTAAAATAGGGCCCTTAGGCTTGAGAGGCGGCTGTGCGCTGCTCTTCATCGGAGGTGGAAAACCAAAACTAATAGAAGACACTTCTGATCAGACACAAATCTCACCATTGTGTGACTTATTGTCTACACAAATGAAACCTGGTAGCTAATGTCATGATTCAGGGAGTTTTTTAAGAAATTCCAAAGAAGTTATTTGCTAATTATCACCTAATTACCATGACATTTGTGGACCTGTAAAATGAAGTGTTACCAATTCTTTTACTCTGCATGCTTGATTCTGCGTGTTGTGTGTGAGTTACCTGTGTGTTCACACTGCACTCCAGCAGCCAGCAGGTCAGGCTCTCCCATACTGATGTCATTGAGCCGTGTGCCCAGACACTCAATTGACAGCGTCTTAAACCAGTCCTCTGCCTCCAGCTCTGTAGAGAGAGAGAGAGAGAGAGACAGAGAGAGAGAGAGAGAGAGAGAGAGAGAGAGAGAGAGATCACATCTACTAGAATCACTGTTGCACAATTCCTTAAACTTTTTCACAAATTGCCCAAATTAAAAAATGAATAACAAATAAGAAACTCTACAATTCTACAATTTCATTTAGCAGACGCTTTTGTCCAAAGCGACGTACATCTGAGAGTTTGCACAACACAAGCAAGGATCTAGATAGGAGGGAACAACATGAGGAAGTGGCAACAACAGCTTCAAGTCCGATCGGACACCGGTGCCGTCAGGCGGTGCATCCTGTGCACTGCGCTGCTGCGTTCTGGATCATCTGCAGAGGTTTGAATGTGCATGCACATTCATCCATCCATCCATCCATCACTTACTCACCTAAACAGTCCAACAACTGTCTAATGTATTGCAAACCAACCTTTAATGAACTGTAAATTACCAGATATCACACAGGGTCTGGTGCGATAACCAATAACTGCATCAACAGTAAGTATGCATGCTGTTGTATGTGTGTGTGTGTGTGTGTGTCTGTGTGTGTGTCCATGCATTACCTGATTCACAGGTGAAGGTGCGTGAGGTGTCGTCTGTAAACACAATGGCCACCGCCTGCCGCTTGGTGTCTCGAGGCAACCGTGTGATATTCTTGACGTTGCTAATCTCTGTCACCTAGGCAACAAGGTGAAGCGTAAAATGGTTAACAAAGTTGATTAAAGTGTGAGGAGTTATTTTAAAAAAAATCTAGTTAAACCTGCAGTAGGGCAGAATATTTTTGGCATCATTGGGCTAAAATGCCATAATAACCTTTCAGCATATTGTAATTCAAGTGTTCTGAGAGAAAACTAGACTTCTGCTCCTCCTCATGGCTCTGTTTTCAGACTTTAATACAGTAAATCTAGCCTGTGACAGGAGACTTTGGCCAATCATAGGTCATTTCAGAGAGAGAGCGTTCCTATTGGCTGTGCTCCGGCTGGTGGGCGGTGCTTGGTATTTCCTCAACTTGATCTCAACCTGGCTGCCGGGTCACAAACTTTCTCATATTACAGCTAAACAGTACACTACAAGATGTTTCTGACAACATTTGAGGAGAGAAATAGGCATTAGAGTAACAGAATATTATACATATTTGATCAGCGCTGCCTAGTTTCACCGTTTGATCTGAGTTTGTGAGTGATTGACAGCTGCTCAGGGACCGCAAGGCTCCAGCTCCAGACACCGGAGGCACATGATTTTTTTTTCAGATTACCTGTCTCGTGCACTTCTGTCAGTATATAGTGAACGTTTTATAATAACTTTTTAATATTTGCTTCAGCCTGCCTACTGGAGCTTTAACTTTCTTCATTGATGATGTTCGGTCACTTGATTGTGACTCAAAGGTCAGAAGATCGCATTCAGTCTGAACTTAATAATCAGATTCACAATTGAGTTTAAAAAGTATTCGGCTCAGCCAATTCACTGTTTTTTATGGAATAACACTACTGTTTTGTACAAAAAGAAAAATCTTCTGTGAAACACGTCGTTCTATCAGTGAAAATACAGGGGAAAATGGAGCAAAGTCACTCTACAACATCACTTTAAGTCCTCTGGTGTGTTGAAGGATGTTAATGAAGGAGTGTGAAAGCAGAAGGTCAAGTGAAGGAGAGGTGCTGATGATGAAGAATGACAGATGAGTGACTTCTGAGAGGGAGAGAGTGAAGGAGAAGAGAAGAAGAAGAAGAAGAAGAAGAAGAAGAAGAAGAAGAAGAAGAAGGATTGTTGATTCTTGCTGAGCTCACAAGTCTTTAATGTGAAGGCTGACTGCTTTCATCCCCGTCAGTGTGTGTCTGCTTGTACCTGTCACACACACACATACACATACACACACACACACACACACACACACACACACACACACACACACACACACACACCTACCTTAGGAAAGGCTCTGATGTAGGCAGACTTCTCATCAGGGTATTTCTCCAGACGACGAGGTCCTTTGCTGGATGACTTCTTGAACACCAGCCAGCAACGCCGGTAGATCTGTAAAATACGCGCACACACAGATACACACACAGAGTTAGCATCAAAGTCAAATAATATTCAACACTACTTTTATTTTCTGTCAGAAACAGTGAGTTGATCAAACCTCATGTGACAGAACAAAAACAGGTACATCCACACACACGGGTCGCACGAAGAGAAAACCACGAGCTGGAACTAGTAGCAGAAATAAACGATTCCAACAGTAGACTGCTTTATTAAAGAAGGAGTACATAATGTATGCCGTCATATGTGGACTTACTGACATGATGCAATATGTGTTTTCCTGTTACCTCATCAATAATTCATCTATCGTTGATTCTGTTGATGTTTTTTTATGTTTTTTATTAAGCTGTGAACGGCTGTACTAAACATAAATATGCTCATCTAACTATAAAGCAATCTGTGTCTGTCTGTGTGTGTGTGTGTGTGTATGTATGTGTGTCCTTTGCATATCTTGAGAACCGTTCATCCGATCGACTTCATACTTGGCGGGTGTGTTGCTGGGGACCCAATTTGGTGCAATTTGGATGTGTGACAACATTAATAAACTTTGACTAAAAAAGTGCTCTGTGCATCAGCGGGAGCGGGGCTTCAGGGGTCTGCAGAGTGGAGCATGTTGTTCGTATAGCGGGCCTTCACCGGCCGCGACTCCTTGACTGTAGTTCACTTTTGCTGCTGAATGCTGGATATACTAACGACAAGCAATCGACCCGTTGTCTCTGGTTTGTGGCTGTAAACTTTCATGATGGGCATGTCTGTAAAGAGGAGACTCGTGGGTACCCATAGAACCCATTTCCATCCACATCTCTTGAGGTCAGAGGTCAAGGGACCCCTTTGAAAGTGGCTATGCCAGTTTTTCCTCGCCGTCATTTAGCCTGACGTCGGAGCGTTATTTAGCCTCCATCCTGACAAGCTAGTATGACATGGTTGGTACCGATGGATTTTTAGTTTCATATCATATCTGGACTTTCACTCTAGCTCTGAAACTGAACCAGCTACACCCTCTCTAAGACAGTAAAGTCGGTCAGAATCGCCCAAGACTGTGCAGGTCTCAGGGGGTTAAAGATGTATAGGCATAAAATAAATAAAAGCTGATGGATTTGTAAATTTCCAGAGTATTGTCTACAGTTAATAAAATGCTTCCTGATAAATAATTCTGTTTTGCTGCTTGTGTTGCTCGCTGCTGGAACAGTGACTCACCTGACATGCAGTGCAAGATCGGAGGGAGGGGTGTTAAAAAAGAAATATAAATAACACAGCAGTACTTATGTGTCATATTTCATTATTTTCAAATCCCTTCTCCTTCTAATCTTTTTCCAATCTAGTGTCTGAAACGAGCTTCTTTTTGAAGCCACATTTCTTTTACTTGTGAAAACTCCTCTGAGCACACGCTTAAAAATTCATGGGCTGCTAAGAAATAATAAGTCATTTTAGTTGAACTGAAGGGCAAATGTGTGATGAAGAAGAAAAACAGCTGACCATTATTCAAAATGCCCACATATCCATTTAAGTCTACTGCCGACGCAGCACTTCAAGGTTACACAGACGCCACGCCTGGTGTAACAGCATCGTTTCCTCGCGCTTTAATGTGAGCGAACCCCTCTGGAATAACAGGAACTCCAAACTGTTTCACATCAGTTTCATCTTTTGAAGATGTGAGAAGGGAGCAATTAGCACGTTCTATCCTCCCCGTCCCTCCCACCGCCTTCTCTCTTTAACTTCACTTAGCGCTCCTCACAGCTAGTTCGTCTGCTGAGACCCGATTACTGCGAGCACGGGATGGTGAAGAGATACAGGGGAAAGGAAAGATGAAGAGGGAGGAGGAGGGAGATGGATGATGTGGAGGATGGGATAAAAAGAGCGATAGTGGACATAAAAGCAGAAGTACGGAGGCCCTGAGACGCAAGTGGGAGGAAGAAAATGCTGGTGATCCATTTTCTAAGTCTGATCTAAATTGTTTTCTCTCCTGTGTTTATGACTTAAGAACAGGTCGAAGCCACAATAATCTTTCTAAGTTCCTTAATTATTTTTTTCCTCTGTGACACAGGTGAGAAAAAAAACGTTATGCCAGGATAATGTTTCTTATGAAAACAGGTGAAAAGTTTTGTCAGGTGATTTTTTTTCTTTTTGTTGTCAGGATCATTTTTCTCAGAATTTGTTGTTTCTTCTTGTTGAGTTTTAATTTACAGAATATATATATGTGTGTTGTGTTTAGAGCACATGGAGAAATTAAAACTCACCCGGAAGAAAACATGACTGTTTTTAGAACGTGGGGTAGAGGTGCACTTCAGCCTCTGGTGGACAAAATGAGTATTACAACTAGGGCTGTCAAAGTTAACGCGATAATAACGCGTTTAC